>MU762169.1:105059-138983 GCA_026770625.1 Nicotiana glauca | reverse complement strand
ATCTTGAGTTGAATGAAGCTTACATTAGTGGTGACTCACATAAGGGGCAAGCTTATGGTACTTAGAGCCGGACTTGTGACCTTTCTTTAAGAGAGATGAGCGTGTTTCCACTATCCTCGTTCTGAATGTCACAATCTAAAAGTGAGGTTTGCTTAGGGAGAGTTGAGGATGTATGAGTTTGGATTCCACAATGACAAAAGTAGTAGAAAGAGTTTATTTGATGGGTTGAGCCAATTCTTGATGCTCTTGTGTCGCACTAAAACCATGGTGTTTCAAACATTGAATGTTGTTAATGATTCATTTGAGTTGAGGGCAATTGTTAGTCACAATTGATGCTAGATGAGGTCATTTTAGGTCAGCTGAATTTTCTTGGTTTTACTCTTGAGGAGGTGGGACTTATTTTGTTTATTTGAGGACAAGAAAAAGCTTAAGTTTGGGGGAGTTGATAACTAGGGATTCTAGTTCATTTTACACTCTGTTTTACTTGAGTTTAGATTAAAAATGTATACAAATAGTCCCAAATGCTTACATGTTGTGCTTGTTTGCAGGGTTTGGCTAAAAAGTTGAGAAGTAGTCAAATACAACTAAAAAAGGAGTGAAACCCACACAAGTAACAAGAACAAGCCAAAGAACAACTGGAACAGACCCACTGGTGCCGCAATCAATTTAGTGCGGTCTGCAGTGAGGAGATTCAGAGAAGTGAAATTTTTGAAGCTTAAGCATTGCGGCTGCAATCGATTTTATGTGGTCCGTGGAGCAGAGATTCAAAGAGCTGGAATTTCAACTGTTGGAAGCCACTGTGGCTGCAAACCATTTCATACAGACTGCAGTGAAGCCACCGCGGCCGTGGTATATTTTGTGCGGACCGCGGTGGATAGATTCAAAGACCCAAAAGGTCAATCCAAAAGACGCATCCGGTCCGCGATGCATTTTATGCGGACCACAATTTCTCGTTAGGGTATTTTTGTCCAAAAAATTTGGCCTAGTACAAATACTTTCTTATCACATTTTTAGGGTATCTTTTGTAATCTAACTTTTAGATGAGCACGTGAACCAAAGTTCTTGATTATTTTGAGTAATTTTATAGTGGGTATATCATTGAATCTTCAATTATTAGCTTGTAATTAAATATTACGGGTAATTCCTCATCTATTTATGAGTTTTCTTCCATTATTATGAGTAGCTAAACCCATTAGCTAGGGTTATGGCTCAACCCTAGTGTGGGTATTTGATGGGTCTTTAGTTTTAAGGCTTAAATGTTTATGGGTGTTTGATATTTGGACTAATTTGCATTTTCCATGTTAAATTGGTCGTTGCAAACACTAATTTGTGCATTTTTTTACTTGGGCTCTTCTTGAGAACGAGAGTTTGATTCTAGGAAATTAATCCAACAAGGAATTGGGGCGTATTCAAGAGATGGATAGCCCCAATTAAAGGGTTAAACCTAAAGATTATAATACCCGACTTGAACCAATATTGCTTGCACAATTTCGATACCCAATTGGTCTTGAGAAAGTCAATTAAGGCAAAATCACTCAAACTACCGAGAGGTATAGAGTGAGTAATTCCGTGCATTGGTTATATTGTAATCCCCAACATAACAATTTTGCCTTAGGCTTTAGATCCCGTCAAGTATTCACCTAGGAGAAAGTCACTTCCCTAGTGCCTCTTTAACCATTTAGAAAATTTTACAAGCATTTCACTCTTAGTTTAATTTTGCATATTACTAACATAAAAATTAGAAGTAACAAACAACCAAAGATGATTGGAAGTGTAATTAAGAGCATTACGCACTACTAGTTTAGATATGAATCCAATTACCACTTCTAGCTCCCTGTGGATTCGATCCCGACCATCTAGGGTAAAAGATGCTTCGACTGCTCTTTTCACTTTGTAGTGGTGTAGGGTTGGCCTCGATCAGTGAATAGGTGGGGATATCTGCTTCGCATCTCGGATTTCGGACTCCCAGGTGGCTAGCTACCTAAACAGGCTGACCTTTCCACTGCACTCGGACCGAAGGATAACTCTTTAATCTCAACTGACGAACCTGCCAGTCTAGAATGGCCACCAGCTCCTCCTCGTAGGTCAAATCCTTTTCTATTTGGACAGTGCTGAAATATAACTTGTGGGATGGATCACCGTGATACTTCCAAAGCATCAACACATGAAACACTAGATGTATACTGATAAACCTGGTGGTAACATGATTCTGTAGGCCACCTTTCCCACTCGATCAAGAATCTCGAAATGCCCGATGAACCTAGGGCTTAACTTCCCCTTCTACCCAAACCGCATTACACCCCCTCACGAGTGACCCGAAGCAACACTCTCTCTTTGACCATGAATGCCACATCATGAACCTTACGATTGGCATAACTCTTTTGCCTGGACTGAGCTGTACGAAGTCTATCCTGAATGATCTTAACCCTATCCAACGTATCATATACTAAATTTGTACCCAATAACCGAACATCTGGGCTTAAACCACCCAACCGGCAATCGACATCGTCTACCATATAATGCCTCACAGGTAGCCATCTGGTTGCTCGACTGATAATTGTTATTGTAGGCAAACTACGCTAACGACAAGAACTGATCCCAAGAACCTCCAAAGTCAATAACACAGAAGCGAAGCATATCCTCCAAGATCTGAATAGTATTCTTAGATTGTCCATCCGTTTGAGGATGAAATGTAGTGATCAAATCGACCCGTGTACCCAAATCACACTGTACGGCCCTCCAAAAATACATGGTAAACTGCGTACCTCGATTATAAATGATAGACACGGACATACCGTGGAGACGAACGATCTCACGGATATAAATATCTTCCAGCCGCTTCGAAGAATAGAACATCGCCACAGGAATGAAATGCACTGACTTGGACAGCCAGTCCACAATAACACATACTGCATCGAACTTCCTCTGAGTCCGTGGGAGTCTAACAACGAAATCCATAGTGATACACTCCCACTTCCACTCAGGAATCTCAATATTCTAAAGCAAACTAACTCGTCTGTGATGCTCGTACTTTACTTACTAAAAATTCAAATACCGAGCTACATATGCAATGATATCCTTCTTCATCTCCTCTACCAATAATGTTGCCGCAAGTCCTGATACATCTTGGCGGTGCCCAGATGAATAGAATACCAGGAACTGTTGGCCTCTTCCAGAATCAACTCACGATGTCCATCCATATTAGGCAAACAAATACAACCCTGCATCTTCAAAACTCCATCATCTCCAACCATAACCTTCTTGGCATCACCGTGTCGTAGTATGTCCCTAAGGGCAAGCAAATGAGGGTCATCATATTACCACTCCCTAATGCGCTCAAATATAGAAGATCGAGCGGTTATGCAAGCTAAAACATGATTGGGCTCAGAAACATCCAACCTTATGAACTAATTAGCCAAAGCCTCAACATCTAATGCAAGTTGTCTCTCACCGACTGGAATGTACGGAAGACTGCCCATACTAGCTGACTTTCTACTCAAAGCATCGGCCACCACATTGGCCTTCCCCGGATGATACAAGATGGTGATATCATAGTCTTTCAATATCTCCAACCATCTCATCTGCCTCAAATTGAGCTCCTTTTTCTTGAACAAGTACTGTAAGCTCTTATGATACGTGAACACCTCAAACGACAAGCTATATAGATAGCGCCTCCATATCTTTAGTGCGTGAACAATGGTTACTAGCTCCAAGTCGTGAACTGGATAATTCTTCTCATGAATCTTTAGTTGCTGAGAAGCATATGCAATAACCTTACCACTCTACCTCAATATCGCAATAAGTCAAATACGAGATACATCCCAATATACTGTATAAGGCCCTGAATCTATGGGCAATACCAACTCTAATGCCGTAGTGAAAGCTATCTTGAGCTTCTGAAAGCTCACCTCACACTTGTTCGACCATCTGAATAGGGCACCTTTCTGGGTCAACCAGGTCAACGGGGATGCTATAGATGAAAACACCTCTACAAACCGATGATAATAACCCGCCAAACCCAAGAAACTATGGATCTCTGTGGCTGAAGTAGGTCTAGGCCAATTCTGAACGGCTTCAATCTTCTTAGTATCCACCTGGATACCCTCTACTAATACAACGTGACGCAAGAAGGTAACTAAACTCAACCAAAACTCACATTTCAAAAACTTAGCATATAACTGGTTGTCTCTCGGAGTCTGAAGACGATATGGGTATTCTTGAAAGTTTCCCCTATAAAGGGTATCATGCGATTTGGAAAGAAGGTAAAATTAAGTCCAAGTTATGTCGGGCCATACAGAATTATTCAGAATGTTGGTCAAGTGGCATACAAGCTTGAGCTGCCACCCGAGATGTCACTGGTACACCCGGTCTTCCATGTGTCCATATTAAGGAAGGTAGTAGGGGATCCGTCCACCATTGTGCCAATTGAGACTATTGAGGTAAACAAAGAGCTATCATATGAAGAGGTCCCAGTTGCCATTCTTGATAGGCAAGATCGAAAACTGAGAAATAAGGAAATTGCATCCACGAAAGTATTATGGCGGAGCCAGCACGTTGAGGAAGCTACTTGGGAAGCCTAGGATGAAATGAAGAAGGAGTATCCATACTTGTTTGAATAATCATGTAATAACTTTTATGCATTTAGCTTCTTTAAAACCGTATTTGTTGGTTGGACTTATGTAAAAACCGTCCTCTTTTTGGTAATATGGTTGCCTATATGGCCATGGTTGATATTGTGCCAGCTATACTATGCTTATGAATATGTTTATGCTGTTATGGTATGTTTCTGGGGCTCTCTGATAGGTGGGTAAGGCCTAGATAGAAAGGAAACTCTGGCGAAATTTTTGGAAATCTAGGGAGTTAGCTAAATTTGGGGACTGTCAAACTGTTTCGGGTAGTAAAGAGGAGAAGATTACACTAAGACTGTTAATAAGTGAACCTTGATCCTCATTCGAGGATGAATGATCTTAAGTGGGGGAGGATGTAAGGCCCCGTGAAATCTCTACTCGAAAAACCCGGATCTCATGGTGCCAAGTTAGGAGCATGTGTTAGCAATTCATAAATATACCTCACGGCGAGCTTGCTCGCAGTAGCGCGGCGCGGACCTTTTTGGATTGAATAATGCATTAAAAAGTCAAGAATAAATTTCCAGAAAAATGCAAGAAATGCGGTCATGAATGCGGCCGCAAATCAGGTATGCGGACTGCATATCTGCCGCAGAGTTAGTCAGAATGTTGGTTAAAATTGAAGTCAGCTATGCGGTCGAAATGCAGTTGCATAATCGAAATGCTGACCGCATAGTCGTAGAATATTTTCCTTTGAATTTTGTGAGGGTCAGTTCTGCGGTGCACTTTACGACCGTAGAATGTGAATGCGGACCGCATTCCAGCCGCAGACTCAGTCAGAGTGTCCAGTTTCTAGGGAGCATTTTGCGGTCCATTATGCGGACTGCATGTTATTTGCGATCGCATATTTGACTCGGGGTTCCAATTTTCTAATTTTTAACCCGACCTCCATATTGATATATCTGGTGTTATAGCTCATTTTAAGCATTCTTCTGAGCATTTTCTAATGGTAGAGAGAGGGAAAGTCTCCCCATCAAATTACTCCATAAGATATGGCTAAATCCTTGAAGAAAATCAAGTGAAGACCCCAAAACCTTCATCTCAAGAGGTAAGACTTGATCACCCCAACTCTTATTTGTTCTATTCTCAGATATACGGGGTCACTAGTGAGGTGATTCATGGGTATAACAATGGATTCCTTGCATGCATATCAAACCTTAGAGTAGTGGGAGGTGGTGAATTAAAGAGGGGTACAAAATGATATAAATTGCTCTCAAAAAGGGGCCTAAGATCACATTGCACCTCTAGGGTTTGTCAATATGCTTGAACCAAGCTAGAGTCTCAATCTCATCTCTAATTCTCGATTGAATTTGTAATTCTTACTCAATAGATCAAAGTGCTAAGAGTTCTGGAAATTTGTAAAAGAGTAAGGAAAGCTTTATTGAGGTATGTATGGCTAAAACCCCTTTTATTAGAAATTGAGCTTCGTTGTCATTTATGAAAGTATGGTAAGAGTTGAATTGGTTAGTGTATTGATTGTTACTACGCATTGATTTTCATATGTCTATACATATTCGTGAAGGATGTGCCTCAATGTGAATAATGCACCATTCTTGACAATTAGAGAAGCATGAAAAAGTACAGTTATGTGTTGAAATACTTGGGCTATAAGCCAACATCAAAACAAAGAATTATTCATGCTAGCTATGTGCTCACTTACCTGTGATTGCAACTTGAATTATCTTTGATATATGTGTCTATGATCACAACTCGTAAAATGAATATTGAAAAGGGAAAACGGTGTGATGATGTTGTCCATGAGTGCCCAGTAATTGTTATGATATGTGTGGAATAAATATTTGAAGGTGTTGACTAATGAGAATAGAGTAATGCCTCTAATGAGGTGACCTAGCCGATCAGGTCGTGATCGGACACCATGCCGCACACATGGTGGTAATGTGCTGATATTGAATTATGGATAAGGGAAGTGAAATATTGATTGAGAGTACTGCCTCCAATGAGGTGACCTAGCCGGTCGGGTCATGATCGGACTCCGCTCGAGATGGCAGTAGTATTGAGAACAGTGGTGAACACATGACAGAAATGCCCTAATCTATGTTTTGGAAATTGTGTGAAAGATTATATGAATTGCATCTTTGATTTTCCCATATTATTTGCTTGTATCTGTTTGATAGTTCTTTCTAGTAAAATGGTGTTTAGTTATACATACCAATACAATTCAAATGTACTGACGTCCCTTTTGTCGGGAGTGCTACATTCGTGTTATGATTGTAGGTAGCTGGGGCCTTGTTGTCGGCATAGTTATGCTTATCTGTTGTATCCTTAGAGGCTCCAAAGACACTAGTGTGGGTTATGTACGGGTGTTCGGGGAGTCCACTATATGTGTTGTAATCCTAAACTTGTGATCTCCAAAAACTATAACTCTAATAGAATCCTTGAAGCTAGCTTATGTACGGTAAATCTTTGTGATGTGAAATAAACCAATGATGTAGTATGCACCATGTATTCTCGTCTAAATTAATGAAAGGCATGGGTTCCGTATTCATATTGATTTGGGGTAAAAAGTGTTCGGTAAGGCTTGCTCAGTCGGATTCATTTGATTGAGCACCGGTCGTGCCTCCCGAGGTTGGGGTGTGACAAGAGCATCCTGAAGTACTGGGGTAGCAATGAACCCCTCTGGAACCTGAGCTGGACCTGCTAGAACGGTCTGTGCTAGAGTCTCCTCATCAAACTCAACCTGAGGCTCTGCCGCTGGTGCTGTTGCTCGAGCTCTAGGCTGAGCTCTGCCCCTGCCTCAGCCTCTAGCACGGCCTCGGCCTCGTTCTCTACCCCTCGTAGGAGCTGCTACTAGGGGCTCTAGCTACTGCTAGGCTGAAGAAGTGGTACGTGTTCTCGCCATCTGTGAAAGATCAATAGTAGCGAGTTCAATTAACATTGAGAGATCAAATCACACGACAGAGAAGAATAGAAGTGAAATTATTCCTAAACTCTGTAGCCTCTGGGTATAAGAACAGACGTCTCTGTACCGATCCCTCAGAATCTACCTAGCTTGTTTGTGAATTGTGAGACCTAGGAAACCTAGTGCTCTGATACCAACTTGTCACGACCCGAATTTCCCAGCGTCAAGATCGTGATGGCACCCAACTTTTCAGATGATAGGCAAGCCAATAGATAAAGATTCTAATACGCTAACCACTAACCAATTCAGTAATAATAGCAATTAAACAAAAATAGATTAAAGAAGTAAAAAATCTCATAATACCCCAATTACTAATGCACAACTAACTAGAAACTGGTGTCACAATTCACGGACTTCTAAGAGTCACTACAAAAACTGGCCGAAAGAAAATACAATTGTCCTCGAATTAAAAAAAATAGAAAACTAGGATAGCTGGAAGGGGACTCCAGGGTCTACAAATGCCGGTAGATCTACCTTGGGTCTTCTATCGAACTGAAGGCAGCAGCTCACTCGGCTCAGCACGATCCGGTACCGAAATCTACACATAAAGTGCACAGTGCAGTATTAGTACAACTGACCCAATGTACTAGTAAGTGCCGAGCCTAACCTTGGTGAAGTAGTGACGAGGCTATGACAGGACACATACATAACCTGTGCAATTAAACAATATACTAGCAAAAATAACAAGTAATAGAACTAAGCAGATATTAATGGGAGGGGAAGCATGCTAAGGGGGGTTGCAATATAAGGAACCACAACAATAGAGGAATTTAAACAACTAGTACAGCTTGAACCGGTAATAATAAGTAAACATATCATCTAAAATTGCACGACATCGTCCTTCGTGCTTTTACTCTCAACCTCACCGGATAAGCAATGATAAAAACGTGCACGATATCAATGTTCGTGCTTTATCACTCAACCTCACCATATGAACAATAGAAACATGCATGACATCACCCTTCGTGCTTTAACACTCAACCTCACCATATAAATATTAAGAATGCGCACGGTATCACCTTTCGTGCTTTATCACTCAACCTCACCCAAACAAGAAACATCAATAATAGAGAGATGAAAATAAAAACATCAAGTCTTACTTCAACACCTAGTGCCACAATACCAATCCCAACTTTGAGTCAATACTCAATCAATACCAAACTCAGTAGAACATGACAGGAAATGGCTCAACATGTCGAATAGATGATCTAAACATGAATAATATGATCAAGGATACAACATTTACAAGAATATGACCTAATCCACATACTATGACTCGACAATAACGTATAGATACTTGTCACCTCACCTATATTTTATACTCAACACCCAAATACGTATTAAATAAGCATATAATACCTAGTCCCTTAAGTTAAGGTTAACCATGACACTTACCTCGCTTCCACGAACAAACCCAAGCCTCAGTCACTGTTTTTCCTCTAATTTCCACCTCCGAGCCACTCATATCGCGTCATAATTAACTTATAACATCAATTATCGCTAAAGAAATAAATTTCAATGCATAATCATAAGTTTTCCAACATTTCCCCAAAAAAATTCAAAAACCGATCCCGGGCCCGCTTGGTCGAAACTCGAGATTCGAACCAAAACCCATTCACCCTCGAGCCCAAATATGTAATTAGTTCCGGAATCCGACCCCAAATCAGGGTCTAAATTTCCAAATTTGCAAAATCCCCAATTCTCCCAAAATCCCTAATTTTCAACCTTTAAGAACAAGATTTAGGACTAGAAATTTAATAGGTGTTGATGGAACTTGAAGGAAATGAGTTTAAGAACACAAACTTATGATTTGTTGTTGAATTCCCTCTTCAAATTTTTTTCTAGGTGGGGTTCCAATGAAAGAGTTGTGAAAATTTTGAAAAATCCCGTGCTGGTTTTGTTTTTAAAAAGACTAGGCAGGTCTTCATCGTGTTCGCGAGAAGCCTGTCGCGATCGCGATACGCAGCGGCCAAAGTCCTTCGCATTCGGGAGATACCCATCGCGTTTGCGAAGACATACTCTGCCCAGCCTCTGCATTCTCAATCCCAGTGTCACATTCGCGATGAGCAACTTTCCCCTCCCCCAGGTCTCATGCTTCGCGTTCGCAATAGACTGGTCGCATTTGGGATAGACTGATCATGCACGTGAAGTTAATGCCCCCAATGATCCGTGTTGGCGACCAGTACTTCGTGTTCGTATATAAGGAGTTCTCCCTTAGAAGTTTACTTCGCGTTCAGGAGGGTCCCTTCGCGAACACGAGAAGAAGACACTAGATGATAGCTGAAGCCAAAATACCAGATTTTCTAAGTGTAAATCACCTCGTAACCTATCCAAAACTCCCCCGAGCCCTCGAGGCTCCTAACTAAATATGAACACAAGTCTTATAATGTCATACGAATTTGCTCGCATGACCAAATTGCCGAGATAACACCTAGAACTATGAATTTAGCATCAAATTGCATGAAATTTTCAAGAAAGTTTTAAAACTTCTAACTTTTCAACCAAAGGTATGAATCACGTTAATTCAGTCCCTTTTCTTACAAAATTTAACATATAAGGTATAAATATCATAACAGACATCTACTGGGCTCCTGAACCAAAATACGGGCCCTATACCAATAAGATCAAATTCTTTAAATTATTAAATTTTCAATCTTACAATTTTCATCAAAAATTCATTTCTCGTGCTTGGGACCTCAGGATTCGATTCTGAGCATACGCCCAGGTCCCATGTTTTACTATGGACCTACTGGGATCGACAAAATACAGGTTTTGGGACCGAGTTTGGAAATGCACCCGTACTGCACACGCAAATTGAGGAGAAATAAAAAGAGATTTTTAAGGCTTCGGACATGGAATCGAGTTCTAAAACATTAGATGGCCCTTTGGTTCATCACAAAAAGATGAAGAGCTCACTGCATTCTGCACCCCAAGGGTATTTATTGCTACAAGGTAATGCCTTTTGTCTTGAAGAACACTGGTGCTACTTGACAAAGGGTTATGGGAATAGTTTTGACGGTCTTCTCCATAAGAATGTCGAATGCTATGTTGATGACTTGGTGGTAAAATTAAGAGAGAAGGGCGACCACTTGAAAGACTTAAGAATGGTGCTTGAGTTGCTCTGGAGGTACCAACTTAGGATGAATCCATTGAATTGCACCTTTGGAGTTACCTCTGGAAAGTTCCTTGATTTCATTGTTTGACATCAAGGGATTGAAATTGATCAAGCCAACATAGATGCAATATTGAAAATGCCTGAGCCTCAAGATATTCACGAATTGAAAAGTCTACGAGGAAAGCTAGCGTACCTTAGGAGATTCACCTGAAACCTAGCTAGGAGATGCCAACCCTTTCAAATGGGACCAAGCTTGTAACAATGCCTTTGAGAGCATTAAATCCCACTTGATGAAGCCTATAGTTTTTTCAGCCCCTATACTTGGAAAGTCGATGATACTATATATTTCAGCACAAGAAAGGTCTGTTGGAGCATTGTTGGCCCAAGAAAATAGGTAATGGAAAGAAAACTCCCTTTACTACTTGAGCAGGATGATGACACCAAACGAGCTGAATTATTCACTAATTGAAAAGTTGTGTTTGGTTCTAGACTTCTAAATTCAAAAGTTGAAGCACTACTTTCAAGCTCATGTTGTCCGTCTTATTTTTAAAGCAAATCCCATCAAGTTTGTTATGTCAAATCCTGTTCTTAGTGATCGACTAGCGAGATGGTACCTCCAATTTCAATAATTCAAGATTTTGTACATCCCTCAAAAGGCTTTAAAAAGACAAGCATTGGCAGACTTCTTGGTGGATCATCCGATACCTGATGACTGGGAGCTAACTGACGAACTACTTGATAAGGATGCAATGGTCGTTGAAGTTCAACCTCCATGGAAGATGTCCTTTGATGGTGCTGCGCATCCTGGGGGAGCTGGTGCTTGCGTAGTATTTGTCACTTACCAAGGTGAAGTCTTGCCCTACTCCTTCACCTTGACACAACTCTGTTCCAACAATATTGCATAGTATCAAGCATTAATACTTGGGCTTGAAATGGCCGTGGTTATGAAGCAATTTAAATTGCAAGTCTTTGTTGACTCCAAGTTAGTGGTCAATAAGCTTTTAGGTAGTTACGAGGTTAAGAAGGCTAAACTATGCCTATAGCATGATTACGCTAAAAAATTAAATGGGTGGCTCGGTGATGAAACTATTCAACATGTGCCAAGGAAAAAAAATAAGAAGGTTGATGCTCTAGTTTCCCTAGCTTTATCGTTAACCCTACATGATCAAGCGCAAGTTACTATCTGCCAAAAATGGGTAGTACTGCCGCCAAATGAGGCTGAAGGTGAAGAAAATGAACTCAAGCATCTTGTCGCTATTTCTGAAGGTGAGAAAGAAGAATGGCGACAACCCATTATTGACTACTTATGTTATGGGATACTTCCAAAAAATTCGAGTAGAAGGAATACATTCCGTCGTCATGCACCTCGCTTCCTTTACAAAAAATATACTCTATACATAAGTTCATTCGAGGGAATACTCTTGTGATGCTTAGAGGAAGAAGAAGCACTCCAAGCTTTGCAAGAGGCATCTGGGGTATGTGCCTCACACCAATCTGGACCAACGCTTCACTTGCATATAAAAAGGATGAGATATTAATGGCCAACGATGATAAAAGATTTCTTGGACTAAGCTCGAAGATACAAGGCTTGTCAATTCCATGCGAATTTTATTCATCAACCTCCTGAAGTGTTGTACCCGACTATTGCACCCTAGCCGTTTGACGCTTGGGGTTAGATGTTTTTGGACCAATGCCAAAGTCCTATGGTGGGCAACTATACATCCTGGTTGCAACTCACTACTTCTGAAAATGGGCTGAAGTTGTTGTTCTTAAGGAAGTAAAGAAGGAAAATGTTGCAAGTTTTATCCGAGTAAACATTATCTATCACTTTCGCATTCCTCGTTACATAATAATGGATAATGACAAGCCGTTCCAACAATAGGTTGATTAACAAGATTTGTGAACTCTTTTCTTCAAGCAATTTAACTCTTCTATGTACAATGCTGCCACCAATGATCTAGCCGAGGCATTCAACAAGACTCTATGCAACTTGTTAAAGAAAGTCGTCTCCAGATCCAAACGCGATTGGCATGACTGTATGGAGGAAGCCTTGTGGGCATATAGGAAAACTCACCGCACGCCAACACAAGCGACCCCTTATGCACTCATTTATGGAGTTGAATTCGCCTTCCTACTCTACCATCAAATACTTTCATTACGATTAGCTATTTAAGAAGGCATCACTGATGAAGAAAATGCTTGACTTTGATTAGCAGAATTGGAGGCTCTTGATGAGAAAAGGTTGGAAGCTCAATAGAGACTTGAATGTTATCAAGCTCGATTGTATCGCGCCTTCAATAAAAGAGTTCACCCAAAATCCATTCAAGTAGGAGATCAAGTCATTGCCATATAAAGACCCAGTATTACTTCCCATATACCTGTAGGGAAATTCACTTCAAAATAGGATGGGCCATATGTCGTATAAGAAGCTTACTCAAGTGGAGTTTACAAGCTGGTTGATGCAGATGGCATGAGAATCAGCACTATCAATGGCAAGTTTTTTAAGAATTATTATCCTTGAAGTTATAACGCTCCTCGACGTACGAGCCCAAACTGCAAGTCATGATGCTCCTTGATGCACGAGCCTAAACTGCATATTCCTACACTCCTGGCCCGCATGAGTATAAATTGTGTACCGCCCACCAAAAAAAAGTCCGCTAGGTTGAAAACATTGAAAGAGGCGGCCTAGGCAAAAGTTAGGACATAAAAAAACAAAAAAATACCCATTCTGAACTACGGTAGGACTTGATCCTCTTCACCGAGCTACGCATGCAGCTTAGAGTTTCATTCTGAGTTCAGTCGCATAAGTTTAAAAGATACATAATCCCCCATTGTTGTTCGAATGAAGTACAGTGGAATGTAATCCATTCAGTCAGCACTTAGAAATCAAGCTGAGATACAATTCTTCTGCTAAACTTTGGATCCCGCTTGATCTAAAGGGGGAAAGCCGCTATGGTAAATTGGTGTCTTCAATGAAATGATTAATATCTTTTAGGAGTCTTCCAAGCATTTGCATTGAAGTTCGGGGATTCTCTATGCCTTCATGCTCGCCAAACCTTCAAGTTTTTTTCGGTGAAGCCTTCAGGATGTTTCAAATTCTGTGAGACTTGAACCCAAGATATTTGAAAAGTCTTGCGATCTCGAGGCTTCCACATTAAGATACAATAGTTTTGGTGAAGTCGCACTAATTTGGAACTATCGGCATATCAGAAACCCAAGTCAACTTTGAACTACCATATGAAACTATACTTAAGGCATTAAATTTTATATTTTTGATATGTCTTAGATATTGATGTTTAGTTTCTAGTAAATCAATCAGTTCGTGATTTCAACATCCCCGCATCAAGATACAAATAATTTTGTTGAAGTCGCGCAAATATGAAACAATCAACGTGCTGGAATTTAAAGTTAGATTCAAAATAATATCTGGGACGATTATCAAAGTGTTTGATTCCAAATTTCGGATATGTCTTATTTATTGAAGTCTAGTTTGCATTAAATTAAACGGTTCCTAATTTTGACATTTCTACACAAAGATACAATTTTTTTGGTGAAATTGCGCAAATTTGAAAATATCAATGTGTCATAATTTAAAGTTAGCTTCAACATAATATCTGGGACGATTATCAAAGTTTTTGATTCCTAATTTTGGATAAGTATTAGATTTTAAAGTGTAGTTTCTATAAAATCAATCGGTTCATAATTTTGACTTTTATGCACCAAGATATGATTTTTTTGGTGAGACTGCGTAGATATGAAATTTTCTACGTGGTGGAATCTAAAGTTGGTTTCAAAATATTATATGGGTCGATTCTAAAGGTGTTTGATTCTAATTTTTGGTTATGTTTTAGATATTGAAGTTTAATTTTTGAGAATTCAGACAGTTCATTATTTGGACTCTCCCATGACAGATATGAATCTTTCATTTCAAGCGCATAAAGTTGAATATTTTGCGACTAAGATAAATGTCGAGCGATGTAAAGAAAAAGTAAAGCAATCTTATTTAAGATGAAATAAATATCCACTAGGTCAATCTAACATAAAGATAAAAGGGGAGATACTGCTAATTGCCTAATCTAAACAAAACTTGTAGTTGACCAATTCTTGACAGCTAGTCTCCAGGTTCTTCGTTTTCTCCTCCAAATTGGCTGAATCATCAACAGTCGGCAAATTTAAGTTGAAATATGAAGAGAACTTAGTCTCGGCAGTTGAAATTTTTCCTTGAATCTCTTCAACCTCCTTTTGAATTGCTTTTATAACGCCTTCGAGGTTCTCTTTCTCTTGTTGTAATGTCTGCAACTTCTTCACAACTCTCTTCAGTTTCTTTTTACTAGAGGAAAATTTCTTGACCTTCTCACTTTCTTCAAGCTTTAACGATTCGAGACGCTCTTTAGCTTTCAAAATCAGTTCTAGGTTCTCATCTTCACTCGTCTTATCGGCCATATTGGATCGCTCTTGGTCATATGATGCGACAAGCTCAAAAAGAGAATCCAGTAAACCCTATAATGGAGAAAGATCCAAAATATTCGTCTTTTTCATATACTCAAAAATCTCAATGATTTTCTCCCTATAAGATGAGACCAATGCTATAAAAGTTTTGGAGATTGCAAATATCCTCCCAAAGTCCCAAGATGAATTTCTTTTTGCGATTAAAGACAATGCTTTTTCCTTCAAAAAATAGATACCGATGTATTTGTCATTGGTGGAATGCGAGTTATCTCATTTGGAGTTTGTCTTTTTAGGAATTTGTCATAAGGAAGAGATGATGCCTTTAAAGATGATTTCACTTTAGACGTAGGCCCTCCAATAAATTCATCACTTACTTGTGGCTTGTCATGTGGGGATACCATCGGATGCCCAATGGCATTTAACTGCATAAGGAAAAGGAAAATAAAGTAAGTAATTTATAGTGAAGCTACTAGTAAAAAAAGGGGAAAAGGTGAGGTGATTGTATTTTACCTCTTTGTTACAAGTTTTATGCGTTCTTGAAGGACTAACAACACTTGGAGCCTCTATGATCTCTACTGGGTTAGGCCATTTCCTTTTCCAATTTTGATCTTCATTGGTACTCTGGCTTGAATCTTGAGGAACTTGCTTGCTAAATGGAAGACTTGGAGAGTGTTTCTCTATGTCCGTTAAAGTGTACACCACCTCTTTCAACGCTTCTTTTGAGAATTTAAGCTTCCTTTTCTTATATTGTGTACCTACTTTTGGGATCGGAGTAGGTAGTTCTTTGACTTTTGAAAGTGTCTTTCCAACACCTTGATCTTCACCTCCTAAAGGAATAGTAGATTTTAGCCCAACATTGTCTACCAAAGCTTGTAAATTATTCTCGAGAAACTTCCCATGCGCTTTCTCCCACCAAGACATATAATTGGTGGAGAAAGGCTTCACCACAGGATCTCCCGTTGTAGGAAAAACCGCATGTGACATAGACCGATACAATGTGCAAATCCTCCAAAATCTGAGTCTTTATCTAGAGAGGCGTTATGGATATCATTCTCCAAAAATCCTGGGACATTTAAAACCCAAATTGATGACCTAACTGATGCGGGCTATATGGATCAATGATGAATGAGTTATCATACCTCAAAAAGAGGTAACTAAAACGTAAGCTCATGAAGTAATTTGACTCCAACTCTTGAGAGGCATTGTTATCCACATAATAATCAAGACAAGAATTGGTTAACGTTGTTGGATTCAAAACTATATCCTCCCCATTGTGGACGCATTTTCTTGCATCCTTTTCGTCAAAGTACCTCACCCCTCTCTTGAGTATGCCACCATCAAAGGGACAGACGGACCTTAGCAAGTGGATAATGGGTTTTGAAGTAATGTGCAAGCCAATCATAAGCATAATGGATGGGAAAACAAACTTTGACCTGATCAAGTTGGGAAGAACATGAAATCTTATTCAAACCATGATAAATACTCACCAAAACTGGGACCGCAAGGCTAATCTTTTGCCTGCTTGCTATCATACTTGCCATCTTAAAAGTCTGGGGACGAATTAATTTTTCTGCCTTGGGAAACACAAAAGGCACATAGCCAAATCGATAGGAATGCTGCTATATATATTTCATCTATGTTGTCAGACCTCACCCTAAGCTTGGAGAATATAGCTTCTTGATCACTAGACCACGTAGTTGTCTCGGGAATAACTCTGTTAGGATTATGTTTCGACTTTAGGTGCGTGAACTTTTTTTCCTTTCGCAATGGGGCACATTTAGAAATTAAAAAAAATTTATGCCAAAAATTTGTCCATTTTCTCAAGGAAACCTTTTGGTTAACACCTATACCTTTCTTCAGGTGATGGAAGGCATCAAATAAATATTCGCAAGATCAAGGACTAAATCTAATCTATTTTTCGTCCAAACCGATGAGTTCTCTTGTCTCAAGTACCACTTCTTCGTACGGAGAACCCACAATGGGCAGACCTCTAAGGATATGTAAGTCCCAAAGAGAGATATATTGTTCCCCGACTGATGTAAGAAGCATTGTAAATTTTTATTGTACTCAGGATTTTTTGGCTTCCACCAAGTACATCTTCAGCCCATTCCCAATATCCTGAAATATGACGATACTCGCCCTAGATTGTTGTTGTGTTTCCACAATGTATTTCGCCTTGAATTATGCAACGTCCTAAGTTTGGAAGGGTGCTAGAAATGTTTACATGGTGATAGATTGGTTCTTGGAGCGACCACATATTGGACAATGGATTAGAAGTTGATTTGTGCTCCAAGGTCCAGTTTTCTACATGAAGGGAGTTCCTCAAAGAAGGCCATGAGGCTGCGCAACGGCTAGCTTGTGAGGTGTGAACCAAAAGCTTGGTTTGTTCTATGCCATCTTCAGTCTCGATTATGAGATATATAAGTTTGGAGGAAGGTGAGGTAAACTC
This sequence comes from Nicotiana glauca, assembly GCA_026770625.1. NCBI lineage: Eukaryota > Viridiplantae > Streptophyta > Magnoliopsida > Solanales > Solanaceae > Nicotiana > Nicotiana glauca. Next base: position 121,425 of record MU762169.1, on the reverse strand, counting down.
TCAGAAATTGGCCATCTCTTCGGGATGCAAAAAAGAAAAAGTTATCAAAGTCCAAATCAAGAATATTAGAATGGGCACAAAGGTCTAAATGGATAAAATGGCCTCTGATAGTAAGGCCACATTGAGAGTAATCTCTTCGATAGTCGGGCCACATTGAGAGTAATCTCTCCGATAGTTGGGCCATATTAAGAGTCATATCTTCGGTAGTCAAGCCACATTGAGAGTAATCTCTCCACTAGTCGGGTCATTTCGAGAGTAATCTCTCCGGTATCGGGTCATTTTGAGAGTAATCTCTCCGACAGTCGGGCCACACTGAGAATAATCTCTCTAATAGTCGAGTCATTTTGAGAGTAATATCTTCGACAGTCGAGCCATGTTGAGAGTATTCTCTCTGATATTTGGGCCATATTGAGAGTAATCTCTCTGGTAGTCGAGCCATATTGAGAGTAATCTCTTCGCTAGTCGGGTCATTTAGAGAGTAATCTCTCCGGTAGTCGACCCACATTGAGAGTAATCTCTCTGATAGTTAGGTCATTTTGAGAATAATCTCTCCAGTAGTTGAGACATATTGAGAGTATTCTCTCTGGTAGTCAGGCCACATTGAGAGTAATCTCTTCGGTAGTCGAGCCACATTGAGAGTAATCTCTCTGATAATCGGGCCAAGAGAGTAATCTCTCCGATATTCCGACAGGGATGATTACTCATTCCCTTACACCCCAAGATTTCCCTCTTCGTGCATGGGTCATCTCGTTAAACAAGAACACATCCTTCTTGTTTGACCTACAAAAAGAAGACAACAAATGAAGAAAAGCACGAGAAAAGAAGAAGGAATTACATTCACTGATGTTTTCTAATAGTTTATGGACAAACTCCAAGATATATACAGAAGTTGATGACTGATGCTCAAAGTACGTGAGAGTATGGGGTTTATATAGATACTTCAAGGAGGCTATGAGAAAGAAAAATCCGGTGTGGGACACAATTATTTCTCCTAATTCAAAGTGGTTACGATGTAAGGCAAGGAAAGGTTTTCTATTTCTATTTGGAGGTGTACAATTTGCGGTATAAAGGGGCCGTGATTGATTCAAAATTTCCTAAGCCTACTGGAATTAGAAAAGTGTTTGAGAAAAAAAGTACGAGACCTTTTTTGTTAAACTAATTAAATAAGAAGATGGAGGGTAAATCCTAGTTAATGATAATTAACTCTAGATCCGAGGGGAATAATATGAATAGAAAAACATAGCTGAGTATGAATGCTGGCAGTGATCATGGCCAGATTTAATAGCATAAAAAGAGATGCATTAAGTAACATTAAATGACAATAAAATATAAATAAAGGAAAAGTTTCACCCGATCATTAGTAAGACAGGTCCTGTTTCATTTGATAAAAGTTAATGATAGACAAATACAAGAACCTTAAGACCCTTTTTGGATCTGATGAAGGTATAGGATCACAGATCCTCTAGTCTCTTTAGAGAGGTGTGTTTACATATTTTCTAGAGAGAGGGAGAGGGAGCCCCTTTTTTTGGAAGTTCCCTATTCCTATTTATAAGGGATATTCCTAGAAAATCCTAAAAAGGTACAATTAGAGGGGATATTCAGTAGAATATTCCCTTTGAGGATTCCAAAGCAAACTAGATGTTTCATCGCTTTCTGACCTTGGCCAATTGATGACTATTCGACTTCGTCCTGTCCGACCTCGGCCTTATTGATGAATATCCGACCTTGACCAATTGATGACTGTCCGATCTCGGCCTTATTGATGACTGTCCGACCTCGGCCAATTGATGACTGTCCGACTTCGGCCTATCCAACCTCGGCCTTATTGATGACTATCTAACCTTGGCCAATTGCCTCCGCATGTCGAATTTCTCTAATCTGATGATGACCCATATAGTTAGTCCCTCCACTTATCGAGGTCATCTTTTGGTCAAGCTCGGTGAGCGGACTTCATTAATCGTAGTTCGGAAAATTCGAATGGGGAGGTTGACTAGTGTGGATCGCGGCTGAGGGTGTCGCTCTTCGGTCAAAAGTGGTATCCCCGCGCACTTATCCACCACTAGAGATAGCAGCTGCAACATATGATGTTGCTACTTTGGCATTAAAAGGTCCCGATACTGCTATTGAATTTCCCAAACTCAATATGTTCATATACTATGTCAGCTTCCTGTTGATACCCAATTTTTTCTTATATATTTTCAATATATAAAATACCTTCAAAATAGCATATTTATGCATATATAATCATGTCCAAGTGTTTTATTATTTTTTTCATAATTTTAAAGGTTCAAATTGATTTATTTTCTCTTTTTTTTATCCATAAAATCCCAAATAATTATTTTTAAAATTATTATTTTAATAATTCATCTATTTTATTTCTATAATTATAGCAAAATATGGCTAAAGTATTTTTTACATATTTTCTACAATTTTATTTAGTATTTTTTTAAGCTAAATTGCACATAATTACAATACTAGCCTTTTTAGATTTAATTATATTTTATAAGAATAAAATTGGATTTTGTATTTTATAATTGTTAATTTATGTATTTTAAATCATTTTAGCTCTTTAAATTAGTTTTCAAAAGATATTTACTAATTTTTTATAAATTAAATAGGGAAAATGGCTATTTAGAATATAGCCAAATTGGCTTTAAATTGTATCCCAAAATTGGACCCTAATTTCCCAGCCCAATTTCAACTAAAACCCGACCCACACCCTTTTATCCCACACCAAAACCTGGATCCCCACCTACCCTTCTCATCCTAGCCGTTGATCTAAGAGATCAACGGCCCATATTCCCTCTTACCTTTTTTAACGTGAACGACCCCCTAACCTAATTCATTTCTTACCAAACCGCCGCTCTAGAATTCCGTTTCCTCTCGAATTCTCTCTGAGACCTAAATCTAACCCCAGCCGCCACCACCCAAACGAGCCTTAATCCTCTTCAATCCTCACTCAATCCATGGATTCCCATGGCTGTTTGAGACGTATACATGTCTCCTATGTCTCTTTGTTTCCCCTTTTTGTAATTTCATGGAAAGATCTCGAAGAGATCTAATCCAGATCTTGCTCAACTTCCATCCATGGTTCGAGTCAGATCTATGGTTTTTTCGGCAAAAACCGGTAACGATCTAATGTTTTCTCATCTTCTTTGGGTTCTCCGAAACCCTCACTCTTGAGATTTTCCATTTTCCTTTAGATCTGTCTTATATTTAGGTGTATCCATGAGTTTTAACTGATTTTTCTTCATCTCTACTATTTTTAGGGGGAAAAACCTAGCTGCAAATCCTCCGATCTTTTTAGATCTGTGATGGATCTATGGGTTTTTTGGGTTTTTACCTGTTTTCCTCAAAATATTTCTCCGACTTCAAACGATTTCTTTCTGATTTTAGTAATTAATTTGATTCTTAGCATGTTTAAATATTACCTAAGTCTTCCCTTTTTGCTCATTTTTGTCAAGAAACCCTAATGCTTCTATGTTCGATTCGAAGTTTGAATTTTTTTTGCGATGTGTTTACATGACTATCATGAACATTCTAGGCTTTATAAGTGTTCTATATGGTCTTGTGCTTCCTGTTCTAATTTGTTCTTAAGATTTCTTTAATTTTGTCCAAACCCGTGTTATTTATCGTGTAATAGGTCAGACTATTTGTTTTATTGATCGTTCACGTAATTTATGTTGATTTTATGTAATCTCCTTAAACCTACATCTTTGATTTTGGGTATTTTCGTTGTAACTCTATACTGATTTTTCGAAATTGCTTCCTTACTTTTATGATACTTTCCTTAGTTAGTGCTGATTCCCTGTGATTTTCAATCTCATTCGTGATTCTCTGAACTAATTGTTAGAATCAAATTGTACTCTATCTTGTTTATATGCACAAATATACTATTAATTAACGTGCACATTCCTTATATTTAAACTATTCTGTACTTAGTCCTTATTACATGATACATGCTTTTACTATTCCTATTATGGTAAAATCAGTCTTACAAGCAATTCTTTTCCTTATTTGATACAACTTGTACCCGTTTGAACCATGGCTCCCTAATTGAAGGAAGTCCAGGTCTTTAATTGATTCTGATTTGTATTATTTCTATAATTATGCTAAGTCAGTACTTATTACCTTTTTTTTCCTGCCTGTTCTCAAACTATAAATACTCTACCCTCTCTTTGGAAAAGGACACGAACAATAGTTTAGAGCACACACATACATACTAAAACTCTCTCTTCTTTTTCTACTACTTGTGCTACTACTTTGTCTAGCCGGCTGAAAGCCAAGATTAGACTGTGGAACTCTGATTGCTTTGCTTTTTCTGCACTTTGCTTCCTTAACTGGTATGTTCCTAGTTGAATTTTGAAACTCAACTCTATGTTCCCCCCATTGTTTGTCAATCCCTGTCTCTTTCTACATTAACTTAATGGCTCATATTGTTTAATTGCATTTCTTGTTTACTGCTTTCTCAGCATGTTTAAGTTCTGCCTTTTCTTGTTCAAAATGTAACTAGCATGTCTACTTGAGTTTTTTGGTTATGTCCCTCAACTAGTATGTATCGTAATGTACTTGACTAATGCTAAATCATGACTAATTATGCGTAATAGGCCACTGCATGGCTACTCCCATACCCTGTTCCTATATCTTATTACAATTCTAATATCAAGCATGATTCCCTTGTTAACTCTTTGAAGTAATTGTTTGTGTTCTAAAGGCCAATCAGTCCCTACTTGTTCTTTGTGCTTACTGGTCTATATGCATCTCTTCTCAGTCATGTTTATGTATTTTTGATTTGGGTCCTCTATGTACCCAGCCTCTACTTCCATGTTTGTAACTTCTGAGGTTGTGCAACTCTTTGAACTTGTTCTGTATGTGTTGTTCTTCATATCCCCTTCCCCTTTCAAAACTGTTTTCACTAAGGCAAACATCTTCTGCTATTTTGCAAACTTCTTTCAAACATGTTGTTTCAAAACTATTTTCCAACTCAACTCATTTAATTTGTGTCAAGCACTCTCACATATACTCTTAGACTACTAGGTTCTGCCCCTTTTGTGTGAGCCTTGCCTTAGGACCCTTGAGCTCCCTCTGAACTTGGACACATGAAAGTTGGCCTTTCCACACTACACTTACTCTTTCTTGGTTATGCAATCTAGGTGTGAGCACTGTCTGGGATCCCTTGAGGTCCTTAGGGAACTCTGACACACCCAGATATGAGAAAGGCTATGGAACAATATTGGCACTTGAGGTTGTTTATTACATAACTCAGAGAGGAAGTCCTGAGCAGGCTTCCTATAGTGTAGCTTCTTATTTTTCATTTCTACTTATGTAATTCACTCACATGGTCTGTAATAATTTGTAAACAAGTATTGGGGTGTCTAGTGAAAAAGAGATAGGGTAAATATGCACACTATAATTGTTAAGGGTAGAAAACATGTTATTAGGGTTATATTCCTAATTGTGCAATAGAAACCATGCTTAGGATTCATACATGTATTAGAAATCATGCTTTTAGGACCCATGTTTCTTGCTTCAGCATCTCATTTGTCAATCTATGTTTTATGTCTATCACTTAGAAATCCTGCTCTTAGGACAATAACAATATTGGCATAAAAGTTATTACTCATTTCAACAATTCTGCGACTCTTGTGTACATTTAAAAATCACGCCTTAGGGACTTTGTTTTCAACAACCCTGCCATTTGCATGTGCATACTAGATATCATGTTCTAGGATCGTATCTGCATTTTGTTTAAAATGCTTGGTTAAGAAACCGATTCATGAAAAGGTAGTAAGGTAATAATCTTCACATTGTGATATTTTCTGAATAACTGGTAATAATCTCAGCAATCGTAGCAACTAGAACAACATGTTTTAGGTAAAAACAATCTCCAAACTGCCTTAATAACTCGGAATAACTACTGCATATCGCTTTATGCCTAGGCAAGCCTTAAGTAATAATATGAATAAAAATAAAAAATGTCCTTGTTTAACTGTCAACCTGTTAAAATCAGTAGGTAAGCCTGATTTTGACTTCTTTTCTAAGTCATGTAATAAATCTGATTTTGTTGTTATTATTTAGATACCATGCTTTAGAATTCAAATATGGACCTTAATTGTGTATGAGTCATGTTGTCTATGTGCATTCTTTGTGGAGGTATATCTGAGCCTTTTACTTTTTTTTTGTGTTTTTCCCTTTAAATGCAGTCTTATATGTTCTTGTTTGTTGCTTACTATTGTGACTTTAAACCTGAGAGTCTACCTAAAACCGCCTTCTTATAGGATAGGAATCCTGAATTCCTCTTGGAATAATAGGAAGAGACGGGTAACAGCATGCAAAAGGGGTCGACACCAACCCTCGCTTTAATTACCTTCACGGGTGGAAAATGGTTGATATGGATATAATGACTGGTGCACTAATACCACGTGTAACCTCTCTTTGAGGAGTGTCATACCGGGTATCGCATTGATGTGATCCATATTATAAACAAACCTAGGACCCCTCCCCTTTTTAGGCTTAGATTTTAATTCTTCTAAAAAATATTGCTTTTTACTAACTGTTTTCAAACACTTATGTACTCAAACTTAAATCCCCTATTATTTGAGCCCTGCTTGTCTATTTGCTAATTTTACAAATTCACAAAAAATTGTTTAGCCGAGAACCACACTAGTGAATCCTAAGGGGTGCCTAACACCTACCCTTAGGATAGCCTCAATTCTTTACCCTATCTCTGGTTATCAAACATAGTTAGAAATGAACTATATAGGTGCCCTAACTCACCTTAAGATCGTTAGGTGGCAACTCGTCAAAATGCAAACCCCCTTTCCCAAAAGGTAAGAGTTGTCCCAACTAAAATGTCATAAATTCAATTTCGCGAGAAAAAGGGGGCGCGACACTTCCCTAACGTAGCAAACATATGCGTTGCAGCTGCAAATGCTACTGCTGTTAGAGCTCCACAGCTGGAAAGCGGAGATGAACGACGTCAAGCAAAGTACCAACCTGAAGTTGGAGACGAAAGAGCAATGGGGCATGAGTTTTTTTATGAAGAAGAAGTGTTTGGAATGCTAGGATTGTTGGTTGACATGGTAGAGGCAATTCTTATGAGCCCTCCTAGGATGAAGACGGCACCTTATGATGAGTTTGAATATTCTGATGCATTATGTACTCTCTGGAGTTAACCTTAATTATCAATAATTAAACATGTAACATGCATTAGCTTGAAAAGAAAGGCATCAATAATCAAGGCACTCTCTTGGTGTGCCATGTACATCAGTTGAATAGTATGGCAAAATACATATTTTACCCATCGATCTTATACCCAAATCCTTCTTACACACTTGTTCAATGCGGGAGTAATATTCACCAAAATTTTTAAAAATGTGTCAATTACACACCACTTCAGTGTTTGACCGCATCTGTTTGAAGATCGCAATTACACGCGACAATCAGCATCTGACACGTGTCATAAATTGGGAAAAAAAAACTGAAAAACAAAACCTATATCTCCCTCCCCCATCTTCCCAAAGAAAGAAAAAAAATAGAAAAGAAACCCCCCTCCTCATCTTCCCATTCCCATCATGTTCTTCACCACCACCAACCCTTCCACCACAAGCACCTTCTTCCCAAACTATAGATTCAATTCTTTGTCGATTTTTAACAAGTTTTAATAATATCCATTACAAATCCTTATACAAGTTTCAAATTCAAGTTCAAACCCAAAGCTTCAAACTTGTTAATGGTATTTTTTGAATTTTATCAAAATTAATCACCAAAGATTTAGCTTATTTTTAGTAAATGTTTACTCAACAATAATCATGAATTCAAATTAATTTTCTAGGTCATGAAATACCAAAATCAACAAGACCCGATTAAATTTTCAAGCTTTATCAAAAGGTCAATAATTATGTTTTTTACAAGACCCAATAACTCCCATTTTCTTCTTCTTTTTCTTTTTCTTCTTAGTCATGGGGGTTGGAGAGGCAAAACATGAGCAGTAGACAAAAATAGGATAGGCATTGGGGAAGAAGGCGAACGGGAGGGGGGAGGGGGAGGCGCTGGGATTTGGGGTTGAGGAAGAAGACATGGTTTGTATTTTTTTTCTATAGTTTAAAAAGGAAATAGTTAAAAAATGGAAAAAATAAAAAAACTTAATTTCAGATGAATTTTTTAGTTTTCACGCGCCTCTTTTATGTGTAATACACGAGTGTGACACATGGCAAAAGAGGTGTGTAATTGACATACTTTTAAAAATTTTGGTGTGTAATACTATTCCCGTGTTTAACAAGTGTGCAAGAGGGATTTGAATGCAAGATGGACGGGTAAAATATGTATTTTGCCAATAGTGTGACCACTAAAATTATATAGGTGCGGTTGTGTCATGGACTCAAATTGCAGGTGAGACCAGAACTTGTCTTACTCTCATTTTCTTGTATTCCTAATATAATTCAGATGCTAGCAGTGATTATCGTCTCATTTTCACGTTGCCCTATTCAATTTGAACGAGGTCTAGTTGTGAATCAAGTTCGAGCTAGCTCGAATGAGCGTTAATTCGAGTGAAGTCGAATTATTCCTTTTGGCGATGGGCTTTGGCCGTAAGGGTGTCATTTTGAGCTAAGGCCGAAATGTTAACCCGTTGTAATTCGAACGAGGTCGAATTCATCTTTTGTTTTTTGGCGATGGCCTTGGCCGTCGGGGATATGTAACGAAAGATAAACCAGGCAATAGAAACATTGGTAAACTCAAAATGCCCTCACTTTCCAGCTTAGCTCAAGTGATCTTGTCGTCATGATAGCATGAGCCACTGCAATAACCTGAGTTGAAATAACCTCAATGCAACACACATAAGTGAATATGTAATATGACAACTGGTGAAGGATAATAAACTGACCACAGCATGTAAAAATATGTGTCTTCATATGTGATATGTGAAATTTTAATATACTTTTCATACTTAAGTGTTGCTATCTTAAGTGTTGCTATAGACTCAGGTACAGTTAACGGCACGAGCTGGGTTCTTCACCTCACTTAGGTGCCGCCTAAATGTGTGCACTGAAGCCGTGCACCAAGGCACTAAAATCTGCACCTTGTAGCTAATAACCACTGTTTTGAAGAGGGCATCTCCAAATTTACAAAATAATATTAATTGGTAAAGCAATAGTCAGTTACCAGAGAATATTGGGTGTTCCCTGGGGGAGTCCCAATTTTGCTTAGCTTCTGCGCTTCTTGGGTAAGTCTCAGTTTGCTAAATTTTGCTTGCATTGGAGAGTACGATGCGTTTCCTAGGTGATTGTTCCAGCTTTTATTCCAGTTAGAGAAATAGTCAGTTAAAACAAAATAAAAGCATTTGTTACCTCGATTTGATCATTTGACGAGTGGAGAGGAGTGACCATGTTCCTTTCTCTGATTATGCCTTTGGTGACCGCTACCAATTTAGTATGGATGTTCGCCTTAGCAAAGTTATATGTCTACCAATAAACCAATCTCGCATTCGAGTCCCATAGCACGTGTGTGTTAGTAGACTACGCATGTGTCACCCGATGTGTGAGGGTTAATTCCATGAGTAGGTGATCAAAAGTAATATTTCTTTTTGGAAGAACTAGGATGACATAAAGTATTCAATCCATGTTAAGGTTCCCACGATTAGGTATTTTCTCGGAAGTTCCCCAGCACATGGTGCAAGATATGTTATCTTTTTTCTACGAATTTCAACAGTCTGTGACATAGATGAGACGCAAAAACAGGTTTTTCCAGGGAAGGACGGAATGAGATGGAAGGAATATAAACCACTATGCATAATACTTAATGAGGTAGATGCTTCAATATTAGTGAAATATATTTTGTGAAAAACAGTGAAGGAAATGAAATAGTAGTTACCTCACCAGCGAATTTTACAAATTTTGGATTACGTACGATACTATAATTGTTAAAGGAGCCAAAAAGAACAAAGAGAAAAATGCAAATTTCCAGGCTACGTCACTAATGGACGAAACTCAGGCTCCGCATGCAATTACACGAGACTACTTTGCATTTCGTACAATTATCACTCACCAAGCACTGTCATGTTAAACTTGTGCTATACATGATTTAAGCGTTTTGCAGAGAGGAGTGCGGCAAATGGTGCCATGAAGGCATTAACCTCTCACTGCCAACAGCAAAAACAGGTATTTTTTGGCAAATAATTAAAGGATAAATTCAGAAATGACAATCTCTCCTATTAGCCTTTCCAAATAAGTTACTATTTATTGTCATAAATCTTAATAGTAGTCATGTATTACATGCTGACTTATCTTGTCATTCTAATAATAAACAGGGGTTTCTTTTACAGCTAGGTCTCACAAATTGAGAACAGTAAGTTTAAAAATGAACAGAATAGAGGATATGGAAACATCATAGCTGTTTCTGTTATGGGGCTGTTAAAAGGTTGAGAAATGCTCAACCATATCTTGGACCTATTAAGTCACATAGTACATAAGGGAGGAGAATTGAAAAATATGAATGATTAAGTTGAAGATATCACTCATCGGGTTGGATATCTTGTCCATATTTTTTTATCACGATAAGTGACCTTGATCAATTTTAGAGATCCAGAGAAAACTAGAACTTTAACTAGAAAATCCTCACAGACAGCGCCAAATTGTTTGAGCAGAAAAAGTATGAGACCTTTTTTTGTTAAACTAATTAAATATGAGACTTTGTTTTGTTAAACTAATTAAATAAGAAGATGGGGTAAATCCTAGTTAAGGATAATTAAGATTTGAGATAAATAATATGAATAGAAAAACGTAGATGAGTATGAATGCTCGCAGTGATCATGGCCAGATTTAATAGCATAAACAGATATGCATTAAGTAACATTAACTGAAAATAAAATATAAATAACGGAAAAGGTTCACCTTGTCTTGAGTGAGACGGGTCCTCTTTCATTTGATAAAAGTGAATGATAGACAAATACAAGAACCTTAAGACCCTTTTTTGGATCTGATGAAGGTGTGAGATCACAAATCCTCTAATTTCCTTAAGAGATGTGTGTTTACATATTTTCTAGAGAGAGGGAGAGGGAACTCTTTTTTTGGAAAGTCCCCTATTCCTATTTATAAGGGGTATCCCTAGAAAACCGTAAAAATGGTACAATTAGAGGGAGTATTCAGTAGAATATTTCTTTTGAGGATTCCAAAGCAAACTAGTTATTTCATCGATGTCCAACCTCGGTCAATTGATGATTGTCCGACTTCGGCCTGTCCGACTTCGGCCTGTCCGACTTCGGCCTGTCCGACCTCGGCCTTATTGATGACTGTCTGACCTCGGCCTCATTGATGACTGTCTGACCTCGGCCAATTGATGACTGTCCGAGTTCGGCTTGTCCGACCTCAGCCTTATTATTAATTGTCCGACCTCGATCTTATTGTTGACTGATCGATCTCGGCCAATTAATGATTGTCCGACTTAGGTCTGTCCGACTTAGGTCTGTCCGACTTAGGTCTGTCCGATGTCGGCCTTATTGATGACTATCCGACCTCGACCAATTACCTCCGCATATTAAATTTCTCTACTCTGATTTTGACCCATACTAAAAGCTAAACAATAAGTTCCATTAGGACTTGGTTGCCTTGGAAGATAAAAACGGAGAAAAAGATTTTTACACTTGGCAATTACTGTTTGACCTTAAAAGGGGATTCCAATATCTATGCAAATCCTAATATTGCCGAAGATATCTACGACAGTTATATATCTATTTAAATCCCTTTTTCGTCGGCAGAACTTGGCATGTACGTAATAGATCTATGACAGTTAGGATTGGAAAAGTGGAATTCAAGTCAATTGAAATAGTTTTGGAGCAAGTTATTGTAGAATCACTTAACGTACATGAGATATGTTGGAGTACAACAAGTAGAAAAGAGTCGTTTTTACCATTACTTCAAGCCTAGTCCTCGATTATTAGTATACCTATCTTTTAACTAGCCTTGAAGTAGGAGGCATTTGTAGTTATGCAAAATTTATTAGATTTAAATTCATAAAATAATTTGGATTATATTTTAAATTAAAGATATTTTAGTCCAAAACAAAATTTATTGAGCTAATATAATTGAATTAATTACTTAATTCAATATATATGGATTAAATAAGTAGGTTTAAATTCATTGGGCTATCCCATTTAGTTGGGCTACAAATGATGAGCTCATTTCATTAGGCCCAAGATTTATCTTCCTAGAGGCCCAGATTAGTGCCACACATGAAATGACGTAGTACACCAAGTCAAGCGGACGCTCCAATAGAATCGTGCCACGTATCAAAATGACAAGGCATGCCAAGTCAAATTAAAGGGCCAATGAAACAACGCATGTGTGTAAGTAACATGTTTTGGCCAATCAAACGCGGCCTTGTCCCACTTCAATTTGATAGGTCGGAAAGAGTTTGTTCTCATCGTAATTCTTCCATCCCACAACTATAAATAGGAGTCTTCATAATCCAAAAACAATACAAGAAGTTATAACAAGAAGCAAGAAAGAGCTCGTGGATCAAACACTGCAAATTCCTCCACAAGTTTCAAGCTTCAAGCTTCAAGCAATCAAATTCAAGCTTAAAAACGAAGAACAACTCAAGGTCAAGTTCAAGCAATCAAGTTCAAGCTCTGAACAAGATCATCATTCGTGGAAACAACAACATATTCAAGATCAAACTCAAAGGCCATTGAATTTATTTACTATTGAAAAGAACAACCCGAGGATTCATAGAGATTATAACACTCAAATATTTGAAATAAAATACTACGATTGTTGCAATATTTTTCAGTCTTGATTTTATTTTCTCAACGTAAATTTATTGTCTACAGTTAAATTCAAAAAATTATATTAACAATGTAATAATACTAAATATTAGATAGTATTTATATATTATTAAAAGGACAAAAAAATAATACTAAATATTGAATATAATAATAAAGAAATAGGGAATAAAAAAGTTATTTGATGCCTATATAAGTCTTATTAATTTAATAGTGATTTTATTAATTAAATTTTTAATAATATTATTAAGAACAATAAGATAAATAAAAAATAATAAATATATATTTCAAGAGTAATAAAATATATATCTTCTATTATATTGTAAAAAGAAAGTCGAAGACAAAAATATTTAAAAAAATAATATGCTAATAAAAGTTTCTATTAATAATGTTATAATACTTAATATTTGATAACATAATAAAAAATAGAGAACAAAAAAGTTATTCAATGACTATACAACTCTCTTTAATTTAATAGAAATTTTATTCATTATAATTCAGATAATTTTATTGAGAACAATATGATAAGTTTTAAAATAAAAGAATATTTCAAGAGTAATAAAATATATATCTTTTGTTGTATTATAAAAAAATAGTAGATAAAAATATTAAACAAAGTAATATGCTGATAAAAATTTCTATTAATAATGCAATTATATTGAATATTGGATAATATAATAAAAATACATAACAAAAAAGTTATTTGATGACTATATAAGCCCCATTAATTTAGTAGATATTTTATTTATTAAAATTCAGATAATATTATTGATAACAACATAATAAAATTAAAAATAAAAATATTTTAATATTAATAAAATGTATATATCTTCTTTTATATTACAAAAAGAAAGCGATCAGACAAAAATATTAAAGAAATTAATATTCTAAAAAAAATTATATTTACAATTTAAAAGCTCTCGACATTGTGTAATAGAATAAAGAAAAACATAGAACAAAAAAGTTGTTCATTGACTATATAAGTCTCTTTAATTTAATAGTAATTTATTATTGGGTATATTACATTAACAAATAAAATGACAATTGAAATTTATTAAAGCAATACAATCTAATTGGTTAAAACAAGTTCGATCATAATTTAATTTAATTAATATTTTTTAATATTGACTACGACCACTAGTTGCTAACTTACAGAAATGTTTCATACTTGAGCAAAAAACATATATAGGCCAAATTGTAGGAATATTTCCGTACGTATAGCAGCATTATCTCTTTTACATATTAGGCAAGCAAATATTTATATTTCTAGCCAAAAATCTTAAATGTGGTAACTTCAATCACGGATTTCAATTACCTATTACTACTTTATTAAAATAACTAGTCATTATTATCAGCAAGTTTTATTATTTGTAACTGCCGCATTCCATAAGCCCTATAATATTACTTAAACATATGAGCTTGCCTATACTTCTTCTGAAAAATAAAGCTATATGTAAGAATATATGGTATAACTGAGACAAAGTGTAAAAAAATATGGTATAATTGTAAGGTATATGTTGTATAAACGATGTTTTGGTTAAAATAAATATATTTTGATACATGGTATAACTGAACAACTGGACGATAATTGTAAGGTATATGTTGTATAATTGTATAATTGTAAGGTATATGTTGTATAAACGATATTTTGGTTAAAATAAACATATTTTTTTACACTATGTCTCAGATGAGCTTGCCTATACCTTTTGCATATACTTCTTCTGAAAAACATGGTATGACTGAACAACTAGGTGAATTCCGAAAATCCAGAAAAAATTCCAAATTTCACGGCAAAAGGCAGAAAGTCTCCGTGATTTACTATTATGGATCGATTGAGAGAAATATTCATACCTAATTTAGCATATATTTTGAAAGATTGAGTGATTGGAGGAAAGAAGATGCTAGAAGGAGATACCATGAAGAGAGTGTATCTGATTTCTTTTAATAAGATGAGAGAGAATGTGAAATTGCACAGATCCCATAATTTGCGCCTTTTCCCATGATAATTAATTATTTGGTTCTAAATGTAAAAAAATCTTCCCTTATGTAATAAATAAAGATTGCTAACCTTTTCTTAAATATTTTTTAAAAGGTGACCTGCCATGTATATTTCTCTTCATACTTGCGCAGATGAACGTGGTTTCAGTAAGCCCATAATCATGGAGGCTCACCATAGACCGGCCCATAACAAACTTAGTAAACTAAGGGGCAAGTGCACAAATAGCCATTTTTAGGGATATTATTTAGAGATTAACCAGTATTTATTTTATCCTGAAATTTTAAACTAAGATATTAACTTTTGGGCGATTCAAAATATTTTGGTCTAGATAATTTGAGCTGAAAAATAGAAATTTAGAAAATACTGACTAATTTTTAAATAGCAGCCCTTTACATTGGCTACCTGGTGTCATTTCTAGGTAAACTAGTGATTGTCGGTCAAATTATATTGCAGGCCCAAAGTTATCATTGGGAAATTAATCGGGGGAAATTCAAAAATAGCCAGATTTATCACCGGTCGTTGAAAAATAGCCAAGTTTCAAAAGTCATCGAAATTTAGCCACTTTAAATCTGAGCGAAAACACTGTTCAAAATCCGGAAAAATACGCCCGCAAATTTTACGGGAGTTCCAGCATAAGTATGCTTGAACTCCCGTAAATTTTACGGGAGTTCCAGGATAACTATGCTGGAACTCCCGCAAATTTTACGGGAGTTCAAGCATAATTATGCTGGAACTCCCGCAAATTTTACGGGAGTTCCAGCAAGTATAATTGTCCAGTATAATATACTGGAGTTTGGAGCACTGTTGCTCCAGTCTCCCGCAAATTTTACAGGAGTTAGCAAAGTATACCGGTCCAGCATAATATGCTGGAGTTCGTACACAAATGCACCAGAACTCCCGTATATTATACTGGACCGGTCCCTGTTGCAGCAAAATAGTGGCTATTTTTCATTGACCAGTGTGAAAACTCGCTATACCATGATATTTTAACAAATTAAATCGCATGGCCCTCTAATGTGCATTTTATTCCACTGACACTAAAATAATTGTAATATTCGATCCCCCCCCCCCTCCAAAAAAAAAGGGGTTTCGATACAGTTACCCACAAAAATAAAATTATTTATACTTGTCTATCCATTTATTTTTCTACCCGTAAACTAATTATATTTTTTACCCATAATAGGGTTTGTGGGGAAATTTTTCTTTATTCTCCAATTTTTTTTATTTATATGCTTCTTTTCTTTTCTTTTTTCTTTTCTCTTTTTCTTTTTTTTTTCGTTTTCTTCTTCTTCTTTTTTTCCTATTCTAATTTCATTTAACTTTTTTGTATATTCTTTTTCTCTTCATAATCTAATTTCATTTACTATTTTTACTATTCTTTTTTATATTGTTACTAAAGAAAAATTTAATTGTGTACCAATTAAATGTAGCTAATATAACCAAAAAAATAATAATTAATATATGATACCAATATAGTATATAGCTATGCCAACAGGGTATACAATTATACGCAAAGAGTTCAAAAAACAAATTTAATTCAATTATTAAACTGAAATAATATCAACTGTCAATAAAAATTTCAAAAAATT
>MU762169.1:67953-102339 GCA_026770625.1 Nicotiana glauca | reverse complement strand
TATATATATATATATATATATATATATATATATATACACATACATATATATATATTTGCATTTTCAATTTGCCTCTCAGGCTTGGTAAAAGCTTAAAGCAAATTAAAAAGAAAAAGGGAAGTGAATTTATGGGTAATAAGTATACTACTATAGTATATTGTACACTATTACATCATATTGTTACAGTATATTGCATACTATTACAGTATACTATAACAATATATTATATACTATAATAGTATACTGTTGCAGTATAACTATATACTCATATAGTATATTGTATATGGAGCGGTATACTGTTAGGTAACAGTGTTCTTCTTTTATTATTACAATACACCGTTGCAGTATATTATAAACTATAATAGTATACTGTTGTAGTATAGCTATATACTCCTCCAGCATATTGTATACCGTAGCGGTATACTGTAGTTGTGTTCTTCTTCAATTTTCAACTGAAAATTTCAATCCCAATCACCTCAAATCAGCTCCAAACGTTATCAAATTTCAGTATGAACTTCTAGAAGGTATTATATGCAATATTTAACACCACCTACTTTAAATCAAACAAGAAATCTTCTAAATAAAAATTTTAAACTCAAGAGCTTCAAGTCCAACAATGGTAAATATTCAAATAAACATAAAAATTTAGACGGGGAGGATCGACAGCACAAGGTAAAAAAGGGAAATCTTTTATCTCTCCCATTTAGACAAAACAAAACAAAAGAAGAAACCTAAAGCTAACACTTTCCACCTACCTACACTCCGTCGCCTTTCTCAAGTACTACAATTGCAGCTCATATTTCTCTTTAACAACAGATACCATTTCCGACCTGTAGAGCAAATCAACAACATTATGGATTCAGAGTCATTACATGGTTCTATTATTTTCTCCACTGTTGGCAAAACCAATTACGGCTTCGATATCTTCTCCCTCAAATCTCCCTTTTCTTTCCTTGATTCTCCACTCCATAATACCCAATATCCCACAGAGCACGGCCTTACCGATGGCTCCGCCATTAATTTTAACTGCCAGTTCGTTGACGAAGATGAGACTCTTATCTTTGTTTCCGAAAGATCAGGCTTATTGTTCTTGTATTGATGAATATTTAGGAAAAGTATTATTCCTGTAGTATTACAAGAACACGTAAAGTGCCGGATAAATAATTTGGGCCACATAGGTAGGAGTAGTAAATAGTTTGGGTCTGGGCATTAAATGATAAATAGTTTAGAATTAATGGGTATAAAGTGAGATTTTCTCCACAAAAAAAAAATCACGAAATGATTGTTATTAAGAGTGTCAAAATTAGCTCAAATATAAAACAAGAACAACAAGCCCATTGTAATTTCACAAGTGGGGTCTCGGGTGAGTACACAGACCTTACCCCTCCCCGAGAGAATAGAGAGGTTGTTTCCGAAAGACCCTCAGCTCAAGAAGACTGAATATAGAGAATAAATCAGTAATAGAGAAATAATAGTAGCAACATTTAGATAAGGTCAGTTACTATATAAAAAAGGGATTTTTTACCTCCTATAGCAAAGGTAACACCTTATTTATTTTAAATAAATATCATTTTAAAAAATTATATTCTATAAATACCTTTTAATGTTTATAGCAAAATATCTATAATTGTCTATAGTTAAATTCTAAAATATATATTAACAATGTAATAATACTAAATAGTGTATAATATTTATATATTATTAAAAGGACAGAAAAAATAATAATAAATATTGGATATTATAATAAAGAAATACGGAATAAAAAAATTATTTGATGCCTATATAAGTTTTATTAATTTAATAGTAATTTTATTAATTAAATTTTTTATAATATTATTGAGAACAATATGATAAAATAAAAAATAATAAATATATATGTCAAGAGTAATAAAATATATATCTTCTATTATATCGTAAAAAAAAAGTAGTAGACAAAAATATTAAACATAATAATATTATAATACTTAATATTTGATAATATAATAAAAAATAGAGAACAAAAAAGTTATTCAATGACTATACAACTCTCTTTAATTTAATAGAGATTTTATTCATTAAAATTCAGATAATTTTATTGAGAACAATAGGTAAAATTTAAAATAAAATTTTTTTTCAAGAGTAATAAAGTATATATCTTCTGTTATATTAAAAAAAAAAAAAATAGTAGACAAAAATATTAAACAAAGTAATATGCCGATAAAATTTTTTATTAACAATGCAATTATATTAAATATTGAATAATATAAAAAAAATACATAAAAAAAGTTATTTGATGAGTATATAAGTCCCTTTAATTTAGTAGATATTTTATTTATTAAAATTCAGATAATATTATTGATACAACATAGTAAAATTAAAAATAAAAATATTTCAAGATTAATAAAATGTATATTTCTTCTTTTATATTACAAAAAGAAAGTGACCAGACAAAAATATTAAAAAAATTAATATTCTAATAAAAATTACTAGTTACAATGTCAAAACTCTAGACATTGTGTAATAGAATAAAGAAAAACATAGAACAAAAAAGTTGTTCATTCACTATATAAGTCTTTTTAATTTAATAGTGATTTATTATTGGGTATATTACTTTAACAAATAAGATGACAATTGAAATTTATTAAAACAATACAATCTAATTGGTTCAAACAAATTCGATCAAATTTAATTTAATTAATATTTTTTAATATTGACTACCCGTCGTGTAGGTACGACCACAAGTTGCTAACTTACATAAATGTTTTATGCTTACGCAGATGAACGTGGTTTCAGTAAGCCCATAATCATGGAGGCTCACCATAGACCGGCCCATAACAAACTTACGTAAACCAAGGGACAGTGCACAAATAGCCATTTTTAGGTTAAAATATCATGGTATAGCCAGTTCTTACACTAATCGATGAAAAATAGTCAGCGTTTACCAAGTCAATGAAAAATAGCCATTATTTTGCTGCAACAGGTACCGGTCCAATGTAATATACGGGAGTTCTGGTGCATTTGTGTACGAACTCCAACATATTATGCTGGACCGGTATACTTTGCTAACTCCTGTAAAATTTGCAAGAGACTGGAGCACCAGTGCTCCAAACTCCAGTATATTATACCGGACAATTATACTTGCTGGAAATCCCGTAAAATTTGCGGAAGTTCCAGCATAATTATGCTTGAACTCCTGTAAAATTTGCGGGACTTCCAGCATAGTTATCCTGGAACTCCCGTAAAATTTACGGGAGTTCAAGCATACTTATGCTGGAACTCCTGTAAAATTTGCGGGCGTATTTTTTCGTATGTTGAACAGTATTTTCGCTCAGATTTAAAATGGCTAAATTTCGATGACTTTTGAAACTTGGCTATTTTTCAACGACCAGTAGTAAATCTGGTTATTTTTGAATTTCTCCCCATTTTTAGGGATGCTATTTAGAGATTAGCCAGTACTTATTTTATCCTAAAATTTTAAACTAAAGATATTAACTTCAGGGTGATTTAGAACATTTTGGTCTAGATAATTTGAGCTGAAAAACAGAAATTCAGAAAATACTGACTAATTTCTAAATAGCAACCCTTTACATTGGCTATCTGGTGTCATTTCTACGTAAACTATTGATTGTGGATGATTTTTAAAAATAGCCAGATTTATAATTGGTCGTTCAAAAATAGCCCAATTTCAAAAGCAATTGAAATTTAGCTACTTTTTATGTAAAGATAAATCTGAGCGAAAACAATGTTCAAAACCCGAAAAATACTCCAGTATATTATGCTGGAGTTCCAGCATAAGTATAGTTGAACTCCAGTATAGTATGCCGGAACTTCAGCATAATATGATGGAGTTCCAGCATAAATACACTAGAACTCCGGCATAATATACTAGAGTTCCAGCAAGTATAATGGTCCAGTATAATATACTAGAGTTTGGAGCACCAGTGCTCCAGTCTGTAGTATATTATACTGGAGCCAGCAAAGTATACTGGTCCAACATAATATGCTAGAGTTCATACACAAGTGCACCGAACTCCAGTATATTATGCTGGACCGGTGTCTATTGCAGCAAAAAGGTGATTATTTTTCATTGACTTGATACACTCTGGCTATTTTTAATTTACCAATCCTAAAACTGACTATACCGTGAAATTTTTGCATTGGTTGTTGGTCAGATTATATTGCAGGCCAAAGTTACCAATGGGAAATTAATCGCATGGCCCTCTAATGTGCATTTTATTCCACTGACACTAAAACACTTTTAATATTCGATTCCCCACCCCATAAAAAAAGAGATTTCAACATAGTTACCCACAAAAATAAAATTATTTATCCTTTTCAATCCATTTGTTTTTCTGCCTATAAACTAATTACATTTCCTACCCATAGTAGGTTTTGTGGGGAAATTTTTCTTTATTCTCTAATTCATTTTTATTTCTATGCTTCTTTTCTTTTCTTTTTTTTCTTTTCTCTTTTTTTTTTTCATTTTCTTCTTATTTTTCTTCCTATTCTAATTTCATTTAACATCTTTTTTGATTTTTTTCCTCTTCATAATCTAATTTCATTTACTATTTTTACTATTTTTTATTATTCTTTTTTTATATTATTACTGAAAAAATCAAATTGTGTACCAATTAAATGTAGCTAATATAACCAAAAAAATATTAACTAACATATGATACCAATATAGTATATAGCTATATCAACAGGGTATACAACAATACATAAAGAGTTAAAAAAAATTTAATTCAATTATTAAAGTGAAATAATATCAATTGTCAATAAAAATTTTAAAAAATTCTAGAAGGATCTAATTGTAAGAGTATACTATTACATTATATAGCATACTATAATATATATAATAGTTTGAATTTTTAATTTGCCTCTCACGCTGGGTAAAAGCTTAAAACAAATTACAAAGGAAAAGGTAAGTGAATTTAAGAGTAATAAGTATGCTACGATAGTATATTGTATACTATTACAACATATTGTTACAGTATATTACATATTATTATAGTATACTATAACAATATATTGTATACTATAATAGTATTCTGTTGTTGTATAACTATATACTCCTACAATATATTGTATATTGCAATGGTATACTATTAGGTAATTGTGTTCTTCTTCGATTATTACAAATACCGTTGCAGTATATTGTAAACTATAATAGTATACTGTTGCAGTATAGTTATATACTCCTACAACATATTGTATACCATAAAAGCAGTATACTGTAGTTGTGTTCTTCTTCGATTTTCAACTGAAAATTTCGATCCCAATTACCTCAAATCAGCTCCAAAAGCTATCAAATTTCGCTATGAACTTCTAAAAGGTATTATAAGCAATATTTAACGGCACCCTCTTTGAATCAAACAAGAAATCTTCAAGATAAAAATTTTAAACTCAAGAGCGTCAAACCCAATAATGGTGAATATTCAAATATACATAAAAATTTAGACGGGGAGGATCGAAAGCACAAGGTAAAAAGGGAAACCTTTTATCTCTCCCATTTAGTCAAAACAAAACAAAAGAAGAAATGCCATGCCTAACGCTAACACTTTTGTCACGACCCCAATCCCGGTCGTGATGGCGCCTAACACAATGCTAGGCAAGACCGACCAATTTCTAAAGTCGGTTCATATTATGTTTTAACAGTTAAGAACATGACTGAGGGTATGATTTTGACAAGTAAAGTGAGGTCAACCAGTACAAATACCCCCAAGGGTTCTACAGATCGGCACAAGGCCCCAAACATGGCAACTAGCCCAGAATTAATGATATTAATTAAGTCCCAGTCAAAAATATAGTAGAGTCATCAATCGGGATGGACCGAGTCTGAATCCCTAGCAGTAACAGTCCCCACGCTCATCATACAACGTGTGTCTCATCTCATGCAGATCCGGGGTTTCAAACCCTCAGAACATCATTTATAACCATTACTCACCTCAAACCGGCTGAAATCCTAGTTCGCTTTGCCCTTGCCTCGCAAATCAACCTCCTCATGCGTAGAATCTGGTCAAAACCATAAGAAATACATTACAATAGGCTAAGAGAACACAACCCAATCGAAAAGACTAAAAAATTATCAAAAATCACGAAGTTGGCAAAACCTGAGCCCCGGGCCCGCTTCTCAAAAAATTATAAAATTTATATCACCGGATTCCTCATCTCACCACGAGTCTATACATATCAAATTTACCAAAATCCGAATTCAAATGCTCTCTCAAATCCTAAATTTTCAATTCAAAAGTCAAGCCCTAGTTCTTCCATTTTTAATCAAGTTTCCATGAATTTAAGGGTTGATTCTTAAATAAAATGATGTTTCTAGGCCATAGGACTCACCTCCAATCGATTCCCAGTCAAAACCCTCTTAAATCCTTGTCAAAAACTCTCAAGATTACTCAACAATGGTGGAAAATACCCCAAGCTCACGGATGAAATGTTATTTTAAAACCCTTCTGCCCAAACCTTTTTTCGCTTCTGCGGTCTCTCTTCCGCTTATACAGGACCGCTTCTGCTGTAACCCATCCGCTTCTGCGGACCCGCCTATGCGGATACTCTTCCGCTTCTGTGAAAACACCTAACCTTAAGCCATTTCGCACCTGTGATCCATCTACCGCATCTGCGGTCTCGCAGATGCGGGTTCCCCTCAGCATCTGCAGTTCTCACCTTCCAGGATCACCACAGCACCTGCGACATTTGCCTCTGCATCTGCGCAACCGCATTTGCGGTTTCTTTTTCGCAGATGCGGAAATACCTGATGCTGCCAAAACCTGCAATTTCTAAACTTCAAATTTCATTCCGATAGCCATCCGAAATCACCCCGAGGCCCTCGGGACCTCAACCAAAAGTGCCAACCCATCCTAAAATATTATTAAAACTTGTTCCAATCATCAAAACACCACAAACAACACCAAAACCATCAAATTACATCGGATTCAAGCCTAAGTTTCTTAAAAACTTCCGAAATGCGCATTTGATCAAAAACCCAACCAAAACACCTCTGAATGATCTAAAATTTTGCACACACATCCAAAATCACCAAACGAAGCTACTAAAACTCTCAGAATTCCATTACGACCCCCGGATCAAAATCTCACCTACCAATCGGGATTCGCCAAAATACTAACTTCGCCAATTCAAGCCTAATTCTACACCGGACCTCCAAAATCAATTCCGATCGCACTTGTAAGTCCTAAATCATCCCCTGAAGCTAAACGAATTACCAGAAATCACATCCTATCCCTCTAACTCAATAGTCAACATTCGATTAACTTTTCCAAAAGAAGCCTTCCTTAAAGAGACTAAGTGTCTCATTTCCATCTAAAACCAATCCAATTCGACTCGAGCACCTCAAATACCGATAATGAAGCATATAGAAACATAAGATGGGGGAAATGGGGCGGTAACTCACGTGAAAATGGGCTGGTTCATCACATCCTCCCCAATTAAAACAAACGCTCATCCTTAAGAGGGTCAAGAAACATACCTGGAGCCTCAAACAGGTGAGGATATCTGCTCCGCATCTCCCGCTCGGTCTCCCAAGTAGCCTTCTCCAAGGGCAGGCCTCTCTGCTGCACCTTTACTGAAGCTATATCCTTTGATCTCAACTTTTGAACCTGACGACCCAAAATAGCCACCGGCTCCATACCATAGGTCAAATCATCTTCCAACTGAACAGTGCTGAAGTCCAATACATGAGACGGGTCCCCAACATACTTCCGGAGCATAGATACATGAAATACCGGATGCACGCTCGACAAGCTTGGTGGCAAAGCAAGCTCATAATCCACTTCCCCAATCCTCCTAAGTACCTCAAAAGGCCCAATGAACCGCGGACTCAGCCTCTCTTTCTTCCCAAATCGTGTAACACCCTTCATGGGCGAAACCTTCAGCAAGACCTTCTCACCTACCATATAGGACACATCCCGAACTTTCCGGTCCGCATAACTCTTCTGACGCGACTGTGGTGTACGAAGCCTCTCCTGAATCGGCTTCACCTTCTCTAAGGCATCCTGAACCATCTCTGTCCCCAATAGCCCAGTCTTACCGGACTCGAACCATGCAACAGGAGATATACACCTCCTCCCATACAACGCCTCATACGGAGCCATCTGAATGCTCGACTTATAACTATTGTTGTAGGCAAACTCTGCAAGCGGAAAAAACTCTTCCCATGAACCCCCAAAAGCAATAACACAGGCACGCAACATGTCCTCCAATATTTGAATAGTGCGCTCGGACTGCCCGTCCGTCTGAGGATGGAATGCTGTGCTCAACTCTACCTGCGTACCCAACTCCCACTGAAATATCCTCAAGAACTGAGAAGTGAACTAAGTACCCATATCTGAGATAATAGACACCGGAACCCCATGCAATCAGACAATCTCCCGGATAAAGATCCCTGCCAACCGCTCCGAAGAATACGTAGTACATACTGGAATGAAGTGCGCGAACTTGGTCAGCCGATCCACAATAACCCAAATCGAATCGAACTTCTTCAAAGTCCGAGGGAGACCACCCATAAAATCCATATTAATCCTTTCCCACTTCCACTTGGGAATAATCATCCGCTGAAGTACACCACCTGGTCTCTGATGCTCGTACTTAACCTGTTAACAGTTGAGACACCAAGCTACAAACCTCACTATATCCTTCTTCATCCTCCTCCACCAATAGTGCTGCCTCAAATCCTGATACATCTTCGCGGCACCCGGATGGATGGAATATCGCGAGTTATGGGCCTCCTCCAATATCAAATCCCGAAGCCCATCCACATTGGGCACGCAAATCCGGCCTTGCATCCTCAACACACCATCACTATCAATGGTCACGTCCCTGGCATCATCATGCTGAACCCTATCCTTAAGGACAAGCAAATAAAGATCATCATACTGGCACTCTCTGATGCGGTCATACAAGGAAGACCGAGAAATCACACAAGCCAACACCCGACTCGGCTATGAAATGTCTAATCTCACCATCTGATTGGCCAAAGCCTGAACATCAACCGCAAAGGGCCTCTTCTCAACTGGAATGTACGCCAAACTCCCCATGCTAACTGCCTTCCGGCTCAAAGCATTGTCGACACCCCCTTTTTCTCGCGAAATCGGGTTTACAATATTTGGGAAGACAACTCTATCCCCGTTTAGAAATTTGAGTTTTTGGAATTGAAGATTTGCCACTTAATGATTATAGTGTATTAGGACACTTTAAGAGAGAATTTGAGATGAAGTACCAGAGTTTGGGTAAGGGCTAGAAATTATCTCGAGGGGAAGGTGTTAGGCACCCCTCAAGATCCACTAGTGTGGTTCCCGGCCATGTTACAATTGTGACTTTAAAGAAAGAAAACATACAAGGTAATTTCACATAAAGGCTGCAAGTGGGTATGCATAAAGGTTATTAAACATGCTGAAATTCGAATAGATGACTCCTTAATTATTGGCAAGAATTTCTAAAATGCAAAAAAACGGGATTAAGTAATGAATCAAATTATCAAACAAGGAAGTGAATGAGCGGAAAATTTTAAAGGAAAGGGCAGTGTGAATAATCAGAGGGGGAAATTTTGAATGATTAAACAAGAATGCAGAATTTTAAGAACTGAAAATTGACAATCTGAAAAAAATAATAATGTAAGGGAAAAGGTGTCCTAGGCTTGTGTAACGACCCGACCCATCGTTACGGGAGTTACTGCCCTGTTTTCCCCGTTTTATGCTTCTATATGTTTCATTATATGTGTTTGAAGAATTTGAAGTAATTCAGATAGAGTTCGGTTAGAAATGAGACAATAAGTCTCTTTATGAGAAGGTTAGTTTGGAAAAGTCAACCGAATGTTGACTTATGAGTTAGAAGGCTCGGAATGGATTTCTGATGATTCGACTAGTTTCGGGGGATGATTTGTGACTTAGGAGCGCAATCGGAATTGAATTTGGAGGTCCGGTGTAGAATTAGGCTTGAATTGGCTAAGGTTGGATTTTGGCGAATTCCGGTTGATAGGTGAGATTTTGATCCGAGGGTCAGAATGGTATTCCGAGAGTTGCAGTAGCTTCGTTAGGTGATTTTGGATATGTCTGCAAATTGTTAGGTCATTCGGACGTTGTTTGGTCGGGTTTTTGATTGAATGCGCATTTTAGAAATTTTAGTTTAACTTAGGCTTGAATCCGTGGTAATTCGATGATTTTGATGTTTATGATAGTGTTTTTATGTTACGAGCAAGTTTGAATAAGGTGTTGGGATGTGTTGGTGCTTTTGGTTGAGGTCTCGGGGGCCTCGGGGTGATTTCGGATGGTTAAATGGGAATTTTTGAAGTTTGCGGCAGGTCTGTTATTTGAAGCTCCAGGTATTTCCGCATCTATGGAAAAAGGACTGCAGGAGCGGTTCCGCATATACGGCTGGTCAATCGCAGAAGCGGTCCTGGAGAAGGGCTGGTATTTTCACAAAAACGAAAGAGTTTCCGCAGAAGCGGTCACCGCAGAAGCGGTCCTGGCAATTTGAAGGAAAATTGCAGAGGCGGTTTATTGGCCGTAGAAGAGACAATCGCAGAAGCAGTTGGGATGTCACAGAAGCGAAAATCACTGAAGTTTTAATGAAACAGTGTTTCGCGACTTTCAAAGTTAGAAACATATTTTAGACTTCGGGGAAAGGCAATTGGTGGGCGATTTTGAAGAGAATTCGTGGGATATCATCAGGTAAGTGTTCTTAGACTCGGATTATGTTGTTATGATGTAAAAACATAGATTAAACACTGAAAAACCCAGGAATTAAGGGGTAAAAATGGAGGTTAAGGCTTGAGACCTAAGAAAGTGTAAATTTGGGATTTAAGGGGTCAAATGGACTCCGATTTCGATAAACTTTATATGTACGGACTCGTGGCGAGACGAGAAATCCGTTGATGTAAACTTCATAATTTTTCAAAAAGTGGGCCCGGGGCTCGGGTTTTACCAACTTCGTAAATTTTAATACTTTTCGAGTATTTTTGATTGGGTTATGTTTCTTTAACCCATATTTATGTATTCGTTGTGATTTTGACTAGATTCGACGTGCGAGGAGGTCGATACGAAAGGAAAAGGCATTGCGGACCATTCTACGGCCGGTTAGAGGTGAGTAGTTGGTGTATATGATGGCCTGAGGGTTTGAAACCCCGGCTTATCACATTGTGACGCTATTGTAGGGTGTGACTCGCACCCCATGGCAGGTGCGAGATTGTTTATGACTGGGAATTATGACTTGGTCTATCCCGAACAAGAATGTTTCTATATTGGCGACTGATACACACTTATGTTGATTATATCTGGGCTTATTGCCATGTTTGGGGCCTTGTGCCGATCTGTAGCATCCTCAGAGGATGAATATTATTGTGATAGCATGCTTTGTATAATCATTGATCTCAGTCCTGTGTGTAATCACTATTATGAAATGCTAAGTCACTTTTCCTGAAGTTAAAAGTATATTCTTCTTATTAAATTGGAAATTGGGAAATTAATTGAATCTGTTACGTGACTCATATGCATATTGTGGACTGAGTATGGATCGGGCTGCACACCGCAGCGAATGTTATGATTATATTGCGCTTGGGCTGAAGGAGTCCCTCCGGAGTCTGTACACATCCCCAGTGAGCGCCGTCAACGTTAAATGGATCGGGCTGTATGCCACAGCGTGTTCATGTGCATTGCATTGCATCCTTGCATTATACTTGACTGATATACTTGATGTCGTTTGCTGTTGGTTCGTAGTTAAGGTGTTAGACTGTTAGTTTTAGCTTTACTTTGTGGCATTTCGTGGATTTCTTATCTTCAGACATTTTATATGCTTATTACTCACTGAGTTGGTAGTACTCACCCCTACTCCCTGCACCTTGTGTGCAGATTCAGGTGCACCGGAGGCTTAGCTGAGCAGTCGTTGTCTCCAGAGTTTATCAGAGTTGTTGAGGTAGCTGCTTGACGTTCGCAGGACCTGACTACTCTTCCTATTTCAATTTTATTTATATATACATTCCCAGACTTGTGTATTTTTGTTCAGATATTGTGATTCAGTTTGTTTTAGAGGCTCTAGACTTGTGACCCCAGATCTTTTGGGAGTATTTTTATCAGACTTCGTATTTCTCAGTATTATTCTTCTACAAATATTGTATTATTATTCTAAAACTATTACATTCTCCTTAAATTGTCGGTTTTGAGATTTATTGTTGAATTGGGAGCGATTATTGGTCAGGCTTGCCTAGCTTTAGGGTTGGGCGCCATCACGACCGGGTTTGGGTCGTGACAGCTTGTAAAATACATGGATCATTCACACAACACCGGTACCCAATTGTACGCATAGTGTTATCGTATTATCATCATCTCCATGTCAACCCTTCCCCACCCCATTAAGGTATTAAAGCGGAATAGTATCATTACTTATTACATGCTATTACCCGTCCCAATTCTATCAGTCCCAGAGGCAATTGGACTACTAGTCCTAAAGGGAGAGGGGTTTGAGGCCTTTTAGGAGTTTTCAAAGGACAAAATGCTAAGGCGTCAATCAAAACACGCAATGCAAACAAATGAGGAACAAATAAGCAAGTAGGGCTCAAATAAGCCTCCTTAAATCAGATAAAAGTCATAGAGTTTAGCATGTCTTACACGTACTGGTTTGGTCTTAATTAAATAAAGCGACGAGCGGACTGGTTCAACACATACTTTAAGACGAAAAGTCTACATTAGGCTCGCTCGAATGCAGTTGACTAAAATCGATCTGATTGATTAATTAATCCTTTTATCTAAGTGTTGGATAGAATGACTGGTTTTAAAACAGAAAATTGATTGTGGAGCAAAGCTACAGAGTAAAAGGAGTGAGAGGAGTTTCAGAAAAAGAGTATAGTATTTTGAAAAGGTTTAATAGAAAAAGAATTATTAGAAGACATGAAGGCTAATTTGAGGAAAAGGAATTACAGAAGTAAATGCTATACACTATTTTAGTAAATGCTAATTTTCGAAAAAAGTGAATGCTATTTTGAATGAGTGGAGACGACTCAGGTTCTAAGTTCCTATAGGCATGCTCTCTATGCGTTAACTGATTTAGATCTTTTAATAGGAGTACTGTAGACATGGTACTATACGCAACCCTGTTGTTAGGCCTAGTTGTATGCCTAATGACATTGTTGTATGCAGAAGTATGGATTCCTATAGGCATATTTTCTACATGCTTAGTTGTTTAATCCTAATTGTTCGCCTAATGAGGTTATTAGATGCCGCAATGCAATTTCCTATAGGCATGGTATCTAAATGCTTTATTGCAGAATTCACGTGTTGAATCCTATAGACATATTCTCTACGCGTGGAGTTGCACAAATCATAAATAAATTCCTATAGGCATGATTTCTACCCTTAGTGCATAAAAGTAAACCCCTCCCCTTTTTAACTAAATCTCCGAGTTTATACAAATTATTACAGCCCAAAAGAAATAAAACTGGAATTAAAAAAAAATCAGGAATCATCAACTACATCCGAACAGCCTAACTCAGACTTAGTGTCTAATAATATGAGATTGAGCCACTTCCGATATCCAGATTTCCAAGCCTTCTCTCATCTAGGATGTTTCAAAGATCCAAGGGATTTCAGGAACCCCAGGCAGTGCATACAGCCAAGATGTTAATCAGAAAATTGAGTTGTGCAGTGTGGAAGGGCCAACCCTTATGTGTCCAAGTTCAGAGGGAGCTCAAGGGTCCCAAGGCAAGGTTCTCACAAGATGGGCAGAACCTAAGTTCTAAGAGCATAGTGGAAGTGCAGAACATAGTTTGAAAGAGATTTATCAAAACTGGATTGGAAATAGTAAGTGGTAAGGGTTATTTTGAAAATAATTGTAGAAGTGAAACTCAAACTACACAGAATCAGTAGTCATTCAAAAGGGGCAAGGGATTATGGAATTTATTGTATAACCCCAACAGGCTTGGTTTGGTCATGCACAGCAATCGCTGATGCTGGCATGGACATAAACCATCCAAAGGAACACAAACACATATAGGGGATACGTGGGTTTGGGTTTCATAAGGTAGCAAGTAAATAACAAATGACTGACAGAGTGCACACATTAATAAACATTAATTTACAAGGAAAAGAGAACATATTACAGCATGCTAGTAACATATCTTGACTGCAGAAACATGAGCAAAATTAGATAGGAATGACAAATTGGAGCAATTAAAGAAAACATGTTGTTGTTGAGGCTTGTAAATTAACTAGGACATACCAGTAGAGAAGCAAAGTGCAGAAAAGGTAAAGCAAACAAGAGTCCAAAGTCTAGCCTTGACTTTCAGCCGGCTAGACAAAGCAACAGCACAAGCAGTAGTAAAGAAAGAGAGAGTTTTAAGTGTAAGTGTGTATCTTTGTACTCAAGTTGTTCCTGTGTTTAAAGAAAAGAGGGTAGGGTATTTATAGTTTTGAAAACGAGTGAAGAGTAAGGTAATAAGTAAAGTTTTAACACAAACACGGAAACAATCACAAGCCAGAATCAATTAACACAAGACTTTACTTTAATCAAGGGATTATTGTTCAAACGGATACTAATAGGGTCAAGATAAGGAAAGAAAATCAGTCTGTAAGTAGAATGGTTGTTGCCATAAAAGGAGCAGCAAAATCATACAGTAGGTGTTTAAGTCTAAGTACAGAATTGTACTTATTTTTGGAAAGGGTTTAGTAGGGCCAAAAAAAGAAAGAGAATCAATTAACCCTTGACAGTGAGCAAAAATTAGAATTTCATGAAAAGAAAAGTTTTAAAATCTATTTCGAGTTTGAAAAATCAACCACAGAAGGGACTCAGTATATAAATGAATGCACAAGTAGTAGACATGTGAGGCCAAGCTATGGCAAAAGAACAACATATTGTAATAACTCAAAAGAAAACATTCGAAGCATAATAGGCAGGTTTCAGTGTTTAACAATAGAGAATAAGATTAGAAGCATGCAAAGAGTCGAGTGAAAACCATAGTTGATTTTGACAGATAGTAAGAACTCAGAACCAAAAGAGTCACATGAAGAAAAAGAGAGTTGAAGTAAAGGAATCACATTGAGCAACTTCAAAGAAATCGAATAGTCCCCAAAGAAACTAGGGTTTTCGAAATCAATCGAGTTTAGAGGAGATAAGCAGATAAACAAATAAATAGATTAAGAATCTCGGATAAACCCAAAAAATTAGGGTTTTAAACGTTTTAACTCAGATAGAAAAAATAAGGTAAATCAAATGAATATTAAGAAACAGACTAAGAAACTCAAGAAAAATCCCAAAAAATTAGGGTTTTCAACATGCTAACTCAGATAGAAAACATTACAAGCAAAACATAGTAAAACATGTCGAGAATCAGAGAAGAGATTTAACATGAAACCCTAGTTGAAGAATAAAGAGATTTTGAAAGCAAAAATTAAAGAAACTTCGTGAAAAATGCATAAAAAATTCACAAACACATAGATCCGGAACAGATCTAAAAATAAATCGAAGGAATATTAGAGATTAGGGTTTCGTAAGAAACTCAGGTGATGAGAAAGGCTTTGGAAACCATCGATCTGAGCAGAAGAGTCGAAGGTCAACTCGAATAGCCATGACTGGCCGGACAAAGGTTGAAGACGACCGGAGAATAGTCATCGAGCCGAGGCTTGGTCAAAACCCCTTAAGATCTGGTCATAGGACCTTAGAAATGAGCACGCAGAAGCCATGAGAGGCTGGTATAGGCCTCCAATGAGCCTGGGAAGCCATGGATTAGGGTTTCAGTGAGAGGCGATGGCTAGGGTTTGAGGTGAGTTAAGAGAGAGTTGAGAGAGGAAGGGGATTCAGAGGCGGCGGTCGAGGAGAAATGAGGTAGGGTTTAGGGTCATTTTGATTAAAAAAGGCAAGAAGCAACGATGGCCTTTGATCTAAATGATCAAGGGCCAGGATTTAAAGGGGGTTATGGGCCGGGTCGATTGAATAGGTGGTGTGTCGGGTTAGATTGGTAATTGATCTGGGTAATTTGGGCTAAATTTTGGGGCTGAGTTGGGTTGAATTGGGGTGCCAAATTAGCTGAAATTGAAATACAATTGAGGCTAGATTGTAAATAGCCACTTTCCCATTTTGTTTTTTATAAAAATAGCAATAACGATTTTAAAAGTAAATTAAAAGTACTGGGTAAACAAATATTATATAAATATTAATTTAAAAATGCTGGGGTTAATTTTATAGTTATAAAATGCTATCAATTACAAAATAGGCTATAATTACGATTATATGCAATTTAACTTTAAAAATACCAAATAAATTCATAAAAATATGCAAAAAATCACCTTAATTACATTTCGGTATAGATATGAGAATAAAATAAGCTATTCCCCTAAAATGATGATATTTGGAAAATAATTATTGGATTTTGTTGTACTATAATAGGCAATCAATTGGTTTTAAAATTAAAAGAAATGCCAAAACCTAGATGTGCTTATATATGCACATATATGCTATTCTTGAAATATTTTGCGTATAAAAACTTAGGGGAAAAATTAGGTATCAACAACTGCCCCTCTTTACCCAGGAAGGATGAAAGAGTTGTCCTGTAAAGATATGATGGCCAATTTTGACTGGCAGTGGTGATTTGAAAAGAATTTGACCAGGCTCTGATTTTTGAGCTGCCTACATATCCCTGGTTTTATAGGAATCATGGCGTATGTAGTTCAAGAACCATTGACGGAACATGCCGATGGAGATTCGAAAGAGACGGACATGATGTTTAGGGGGCAAGAGTTATTTTGAAGCTTGATTGGCTGAGGGAACTGGAGCGGGATCGCTCCCGCTGAGACGACCGTTGCTAGGTGGTGTACCTGCAAGTGAGTAATACGGGCATAGATCGTAAACTTAAACGTGATGCAAGTTCCCGTTGGACCATGAATGTTGTCTTCGGACGGCTAGGATGACGTCCTCGGACCATGATGTCCTGGGCCATGAAGCGCAAAATAAAGGATTCGCCGGCTATGAAATGATGTTCTAGGGCTATGATAATGGTTCCTTCGAACCATGATGCCTTTGAATAATGCTGTGCAAGATATAAAGTAGGTCCTCGGGCCATGGCATGGTGTTTTCGGGCTATGAAGATGATGCCTCCGAACAATGATGCCCTCGGATAGTTTGGCGATATTTCAGCCCATGAAATGCAAGATTTGGCGGTATTTCAGCCAATGCAAAAACGTAAATGGTGATATTTAGCCGATAGAAATTTAAATAAAACAGGTGATGTTTAAGCCGATGCAAAAACATAAATGGCGATATTTCAGCCGACAGAAATTTAAATAAAACATGCGATGTTTCAGCCGATGCAAAAATATAAATGGTGATATTTCAGCCGACAGAAAGCATAGGTATAGACGATGATTGAGATTTAAATATGAGCTGGTGATCTTTTAGTCGATGTAGAATTTAAATAAAGTTTGGCGATATTTCAGCCGATTGCAAGACATAAGTGAATGGTGGCGATATTTCAGCCATGCAAGAAAGATAAAGTGGCAATATTTCATCCATACAAATAGAGATAAAGTGGCAGTATTTCAGCTATACAGGTGGAGTTAGAGCTTAACCTCGGAAGGCAGAAAGGCAGCCATATGCAATGCAAGAAAATGCAGATGAAGGTGGCGATATTTCAGCCATGCAGGTGGAGGTAGAGCTTAACCTCGGAAGTCAGAAATCTAGCCTTATGCAATGCAAAAAATGCAGATGGAGACACTGCTTAGTCTCGAAAGGTAGAAAGGTAGCCTTATGCAATGCAAAAAATGCAGATGGAGACAGTGCTTAGTCTCGAAAGGCATAAAGGTAGCCTTATGCAATGCAAAAAATGTAGATGGAGACAGTGCTTAGTCTCAAAAGGTAGAAAGGTAGCCTTATGCAATGCAGATGCAGATGGAGACAGTGCTTAGTCTCTAAAGGCAAAAAGGTAGCATTATCCAATGCAGATGCAGATGGAGACATTGCTTAGTCTCGAAAGGCAAAAAGGTAGCCTTATGCAATGCAAAAAATACAGATGGAGACAGTGCTTAGTCTCGAAAGGCGGAAAGGTAGCCTTATGCAATGCAAATGCAGATAGAGACAGTGCTTAGTCTCGAAAGGCAGAAAGGTAGCCTCATGCAATGCAATAAAATAAAAGGACGGATAGTAGTGAGATTTCTTAGCTGATAGCTGATTATGATATCGTGACTGCTGGGGAGGTTGTATGTGGATAACAATTACGAACAAGTGATGATTCTGAGAAGTTGCATTTTTCGAGAAAGTATGCATACATAAATATACCTGACGATATTGTAAGTCGAGTGCCTGCATCCAAAGAAAAATTGTGAGTTTTGTAAGGGGGAAAGGTTAGTTCGTTTTCCCCTAGCTTCCGGTGTTGCATATTATTGGGGTAGCATTGCTAAACAACAACAATTCGAACAATAGCTATGCATGATTTAGTAAATATAACGTAAGTAGAAAATATTTTTCTTTAGATGAACCAACGACTGCAATGTGGTTCAAGACATTACAACCTTTCTTGTTCCTGAATTTTGAGGGTCCTCCTCAAAATTCTGCCCCAGTTTACTAGGCTGGCACTTCTGACGGCTGCGCTGAACGACTGAAAAATCAACTTCGGAATTTTGAGGTTCCTCCTTAAAATTCTGCCCCAGTTTCTGAGGTGGCATTCATGGCGATGAGTGGCTGAAAACTAATTTCGGAATTTTTAGGATCCTCCTCAAAATTCTTCCCCAGTTCCAATGGCAGGGGGAAAATGGAATTTTTATTAAATTGTGACCGAACCCATAGGGCTACATACGTATCCCCTCTTAAACGGGAATCAGGTCAGGCGTAGTTCAAATTATATCATTAAAGAAATCATAAGTGGTTACACATAGTATCGTTTCACTGCATCTGAATTGATTGGCTTTGGCCAGACTTCTCCGTCCATCTCTGCAAGAATAAAGCTCCTCCGGTTAGAACCCGGTGAACCATGTACCGACCTTGCAAGTTGGGAGAGAATTTTCCCATGGCTTCATCTTGATGTGGGAATATTTTCTTCAACACCAGCTGCCCTGGTGTAAACTTCCTTGGCTTAACTCTTTTTTTGAAGGCTCTGGACATTCTGTTCTGATACAACTGACCGTGGTAAACTGCATTCATCCTTTTCCCATCTATAAGGGCTAACTGCTCGTAGTGACCTTTTATCCATTCTGCTAATCCAACTCTACTTCTTGTATGATCCTCAAGGAGGGAATCTCTACCTCGGCGAGGATGACCGCCTCTATACCATAAACCAACATGTAGGGAGTTGCTCTGGTCGATGTGCGGACCGTGGTGCGGTATCCCAGTAAAGCGAATGATAACTTCTCATGCCATTGTTTGTGACTTTCTACCATCTTCCTTAGTATCTTTTTGATATTCTTGTTGGCTGCCTCTACAACTCCATTCATATAAGGCCTGTAGGCTATGGAGTTCCTGTGTTTGATCTTAAATGCCTCACATATTGCTTTCATCAAATGACTATTAAGATTGGAACCATTATCAGTGATGATCTATTCCGAAATTCCAAATCAGCAAACAATACGGTCACGAATGAAATCTGCCACAAATTTCTTAGTCACTGCCTTGTATGACGCTGCTTCAACCTATTTAGTAAAATAATCAATTGCCACCAGGATACATTTGTGCCCGTTTGATGCGGCAGGCTCAATAGGTCTAATGACATCCATTCCCCAGGCGGTGAATGGCCATGGTGAGCTTGTTGCAGTAAGCTCATTTGGAGGCACCTTTATCATGTCTGCATGTATCTGACAGCGATGTGAAAGATAGTAGGCATGGCCCTCATATAAGTGGCGCCAGCATTCTTCAACCCAAATGGCATCATTTTGTAACAATAAATTCCCCACGGCGTGATGAAAGCCGTTTTCTCTGCATCTTCCTCATCCATCCATATCTGATGATATCTGGCGAAACAATCAACAAAAGAATGCAACTCATGCTTGGTGCAGTTGTCGATAAGAATGTGTATGTTTGGCAAGGGGAAGTCATCTTTGGGACTGGCCCGGTTAAGATCTCGGTAGTCGACACAGACTCTAACCTTCCCGAACTTCTTTGGTACCGGCCCGATGTTGGCTAACCATGTTGGATATTCCACTACCCTGAGAACCTTGGCTTTGACTTGCTTAGTAACCTCTTCTTTGATTTTCAAACTCATGTCGGGTTTGAATTTCCTGAGCTTCTGTTTTACCGCCGGACAGGTTGGATCTGTTGGCAGTTCGTGAGCTACAATGGACGTGCTGAGACCGGTCATATCATCATACAACCAGGCGAATATGTCCTCATATTCTTTTAAAAATTCCGTATATTCTTCCTTTTTTGATGGCGACAGGTGAGCACTGATGCTAGTTTCTTTGACATTTTACGTATCTCCCAGACTAACGACCTCAGTTTCTTCCAGGTTAGACTTAGGTCTATTCTCAAAATTCTCAACCTCTCTAACGACCTCTTTAGGTATTTCATCTTCTTCTGAGTCTATTCCCTTTTGTCGCATTGTTTCGTTGCAAGTCACAATTGTTGGTTCATCATCAATGTAAGTAATAGTAATCCTGTGTAAAAATAGAGTAAATGATAGAGAAAATAATAAGAGCGAGATATGTGATAAACTGAAATGCTTTGATTAAATTCATAATTGTTTGAAACATCAGGCTCTTTTTGAAATTAAAGACAATGCGAAAAGAAAATCAGCTAGTAAAATAAAATAAAATGAGATGCATGGTGCTTTTGTTTAGCCTTCCTACCTCAAAGCCTTCCGGGCCCTGACAGTTCTAATCGACCAATTGCTGAGGCTATCTCTTCGGTTTACAGCTTGTATGGAAGGGCCTTCCTCCCCTTCCTCCTCGAAAGGAACACAACATTCCATATCATCATCCTCCATAAACAGATTCTTCATGGCTGCCAATGCTTCATCTTCCTTTGACCCATATATAGTATCTGTCGGTTGGAAGGTCTGCTCCAGGCTAGGTATCTGAAGCTCCAACGGATAGTAGGGGTCGTGCCATGGTGGCGACTAGTTCTGGAATTCTTCCCAAGTATAACCGTACCCTAAGCCAAATGTAGTGCCATGCTTCTTTAGTTTGATGGGCTTAGTGATCCCCTGGAGGTTTTTGCCGAGTCCCTCTCTAGGCTCGTACCCATACCAATTCAGGATACTTTCGATCTTGTTATCCCACCACTTATCCTTGTCTACAGCGTTGACCCTTTCGATGTGGTGGTATGTTTCTCCATCTATTCTCCTTCTTCCTCCAATCATTAGGATGGTCTGGCAAGTATATATGGGGTTACTGCTATCGCCATGAATAATCACCTCCTGGTGATTCCATTCGAGCTTCACTGCCTGATGCAGCGTCGATGCTACGGCTCCAGCAGCGTGGATCCAGGGTCGTCCTAACAACAGGTTGTAGGATGCCGGGACGTCTATCACTTGAAAGTCAATATCGAACGATGTTGGCCCCATTTGCAAGCACAGGTTGATTTCTCCGATAGTAGCCCTTTGAGAGCTATCAAAGGCTTTGACGTTGATAGCTCCATCTTTGATCTCGTGCAAGATTTTTTCCAAAATTCTGAGGGTTATCAGCGGACAGATCTTGCGGCTGGATCCTCCATCGATCAAGACTCTAGTGATGAAATAATCCTCGTATTGTACGGTGATGTGCAGTGCCTTGTTGTGACTTAGTCCTTCTAGCGGCAGCTCATCTTCATGGAAGGTGATTTTATGGCTCTCCAGCACTTGCCCTACCATATTTGCCATTTCACCTCCGGTTATATTGTTGGGCATATAAGCTTCGCTCAGTATCTTTATCAGGGCATTTTTATGAGCATCATAGCTCTGTAGAAGAGCTAGGATAGAGATCTGTGCTGGTGTTTTATTTAATTGCTCAACAACCGAGTACTCCTTAGCTTGTATTTTTCTCCAAAGATCGTCGGGCCCAGTTTCAATAGGCCATCCCGAGGCTTGCTTACTGGAATCTGCTAAGTGTTCTAGGGTGTAAACCCTTCCTGTTCTGGTCATTCCTTGCACAACAATTGTTTCTCCTGTCTTGGTCTTTCTTTTCCTCCTAGCTTCAGCAGTGTAATCCCAGGGTATGGCATTTGAGTGGAATGGTGTTATGTCTGACATTGCCACAGGAATAGGTACCCTTGGTGGTAACACAACAACTTCAAAGGGTGCAGGTGCTTTTGGAACTCCAAATTCAACCTGAATTGGCCCGTGCGCCTTTGCAGAAGGAGGCGCTTCAAATTCGAGAGGTATAGACATGTTTACTTCATCGTCCCTGGAGGGCTAATTCTGCACATCAATTGGGTTAACTGTAACTTCTGGTTTCTTTGGTTCATCCCCCTCAGCAATCAAACCTATCGACCCTTTGGGGTCCCAATCATCTTCGATCTCGATCATGTGAATGTCTCCACCTTTGTGGTCAGGTAGAGGGTTGTTGCGAACATTAGGAGTAGTCTCGTTTGCTACTATGACCTTATTGTCGATCAGGGTTTGGATCTTGTCCTTCAATGAGTGGCATTTATCAAGGGTGTGTCCCTTCATGTCAGAATGGTACGCACATGTCTTATTAGGGTTGACCCACTGGGAAGGATTTCATGGAGTTATGGCTGGGGTAGGAGTGACGTAACTAGCAGCTTTAAGTCTCTCATACAGCTGGTCAATTGGTTCAGCGATAGTTGTGTATTGTCTGGGAGGTCTGTGGTCAAAATTTGGCCTGGGTCTATGGAAATTGTGACAGGTGGGAGGTGATTGGTAGTGAGAGCATTCATCATTATAAGCTTGATAAACAGGTGCTGGTTGAGAGTATCTGGGTGAGGTGGGTTGATATGTGAGAGGCGGTGAGGATTAGTAGACGGAAGGTGGATTTTGACAAGAGGGTGCGGGTGCTTGGTAATTCGGGATGGGCTGATATGTAAGTGGAGATGATGGGTAGGTGTGGTATATTAGTGGTGATTTGGCTCCCTGTGCGACTGTTACGACACTCACATCTTTCTTCTTGGACGTGCCTCCAGACTGTAAAGCCTTGTTGGTGGCCTGTAATGCTTCAAGATTAGTAACCATTCCATTCTTAATGCCTTCTACGATTCTTTCTCCTAGTTTGATGATATCAGAGAACTTCTGACCCTCGATCAACATCAACCTCTCGTAGTATTGGGGAACTTATGCCCGGACGAAGAACCTATTCATCTGTTCTTCTTTTAGGGCCGGCCTGACCTTTGTAGCTTCTAACCTCCAACGAGTAGCATACTCGTGGAATGTTTCGGTAGGCTTCTTCTTCAAATTCTGTATGTAGAATACATCCGATGCATTTTCTGTGTTGAATCAGAATCTATCCATGAAATTCGAGGCCATGTCTGCCCAGCTTGTCCATTTCTTGGGGTCCTGGCTGATGTACCAGGATATAAAAAACATCTCCCTTTCTACTTCTCATGAATAGCTTCATACAGATCTTCTCATCCTTTCTGACTCCAACCAGCATATCGCAATATGTCCTCAGGTGGACTCTGGGATCTCCTGTTCCATCAAATATTTTGAACTTGTGAGGTTTGTATCCCTCCGGAAGTTCAACATCTGGCTGAATGCTGAGGTCTTCATAATTTAACCCCTCGATACCTTTGTTACCTTCCATGCCCCGAACTCGGCTGGTTAATTTCTTGAGTTCTGCTGCTAAGTTCCTGATAAAGGAGTCTTTGTCATCAGACTCAGGTGCATTTGAGATTGGTTGAGTGTAATGGGGTACAATATCCACGTAAATAAGAGTGTTGTGGAGATGGTCATTTGTGATGTTTAGTGGATCGGGAATGAGTAGTGGAGTGTTGTTGGGAGTGTGGCATGTGTTGCAGTGTTGAGTATGAGTGGGTTGTATTTGTGGTTTTGGGGTATTTTGTGGAGGTGCGGGATTCTGGGTGTTGACATCAGGATCAGTGAGAGAAAATGGCAGGTTTGCCAAATTCCAAACCTGATCCAGTTCTTCTCGGAATTTCAACAGTTTTTGCTCAAGTTGGGTAGTAGTTTCCTTAGCAACCGGGGTACCCTAAGGAATCTCAATCTCCTTTCTAGCGCTTGGATCTCCCATTCTACCTTTGTTCTGGGACTCGGAGGAGGAAGAGGTGGAGCGCCCTTGGATCTTGTGGAGTATGATGATGATGCCAGAATGCACGAACTAACTTTTGGGGAGGGGAATAAAAAATAAAAGAAAAAGAAAAGGTAACAAGTTAGTGCAGGTTTTGAGAAAAAATGTTGCAGTATTTTAACACATTGTGCAAGAATATAAATCGTGTCCTAATTTGGGTGCCCCGTTGTGCTCGAGGTAGGCCTAGTGACA
This sequence comes from Nicotiana glauca, assembly GCA_026770625.1. NCBI lineage: Eukaryota > Viridiplantae > Streptophyta > Magnoliopsida > Solanales > Solanaceae > Nicotiana > Nicotiana glauca. The sequence goes on along the minus strand of MU762169.1, from coordinate 78,004 downwards.
AATAGTTTTGGAGAACTTATAACACTAAATGCCTCATTTTGTTGATAAAAAATAAGACGAATCCAAAACGACTCTAAATAATAGAAAGTAAAATGTCACTATTGGCCATTGGCCTTATTATATTAAAATAAAGAATAAAAGGACTCCTAACTACTCGGTCCCAGAAGGATCTTCCCCAGATTTTGCATCTTCATCTCCCTCGAACAGTTTCACCAGCTCGCGTAGTCCTAGCAGCAAATAAGCTCGGGCCAGATGTCCGCCTGCATTTCCTTCAGCGTTTTGACCTTGCGGATGAGTGTTTGATTACTGGAGTGTAGGTCTTTCCACCAATTCAGCAGCCTTGGATGAATGTTGGTTACCATGACAAATTTGGGAACTTCGTGCCTCATTTTCTGCAAAACAAAGCGTTAGGCCTTTACCTCCACCGGACTCGACTATTTAAACCAATAATTAGCATACCATGCACTTAGTTCTCCAAAAAAATGCACAAAACGTGGAGGTATTCGTTTGGGTTTCAGGGAAACCCGATGGACTTTGGACAAGGCTATCTTAGTGAGTCATTATGCGGACAACAGAACTGACTCGACTAGGTTTGACCATGATACATGTACAGTTTAAACGGAGTAAGGTTCCTATTGGGGTATTAGATAGGTACCCTTGAGTGGACAACTCAAGAGGGAAAGACACGGAACCGTCAACTGTACCGTTGATCGACTGGTTTTACCGCAAATATGCCTTTGCCAAATTTAAGGGGTGATAGTATTGGAAGAGCACAACTACTCATTATAAGCGTTGCTATAGTATTTGTTTGGCGCGAGTGGAATATGATATTGAAGATGCAATTTACAACAATGAAACAAATTGACATGTATTTTCACGTTCATACAATAAATGTTTACAATAATTGCTCAAAATTACAACAGCATTGATGGAAAAGTGATAAAAAAAGAAACAAAAGAAACAAGTCAGTTTCGAATAAATGCATTAAACAAAAGCAATAAAAGAAAGCAATAAAGTCACATATAACATGAAATGGTAAAAGCCTAAATAAATCTACAGCAGAGTCGCTATGCTGTCGACACCCCCTTTTTCTCGCGAAATCGGGTTTACGACATTTGGGAAAACAACTCTATTCCTGTTTGGAAATTTGGGTTTTTGGAATTGAAGAGTCACTACCTAATGATTATAGTGTATTTGGACACTATAAGAGATAATTTGAGATGAAGGACCAGAGTTCGGGTAAGGGCTAGAAATTATCTCGAGGGAAGGTGTTAGGCACCCCTCAAGATCCACTAGTGTGGTTCCCGGCCATGTTACAATTGTGACTTTAAAGCAAGCAAACATACAAGGTAATTTCACATAAAGGCTGCAAGTAGGTATGAATAAAGGTTATTCAACATGCTGAAATTCGAATAGATGACTCATTAATTATTGGCAAGAATGTCTAAAATGCAGAAAAACGGGATCAAGTAATGAATACAAATTATCAAACAAGGAAGTGAATGAGCCAAAAATTTTAAAGGAAAGGGCAGTGTGAAAAATCAGAGGGGGGAAATTTTGAATGATTAAACAAGAATGCAGAATTTTAAGAACTGAAAATTGACAATCTGAAAAAAATTAATTATGTATGGGAAAAATGGGTCCTAGGCTTGTAAAATACATGGATCATTCACACAACACCGGTACCCAATTGTACACATAGTGTTATCATATTATCATCATCTCCATGTCTACCTTTCCCCACCCCATTAAGGTATTAAAGCGCGGAATAGTATCGTTACTTATTGCACGCTATTACCGGAGGCAATTGGACTACTAGTCCTAAAGGGAGAGGGGTTTGAGGCCTTTTAGGAGTTTTCAAAGGACAAAATGCTAAGGCGTCAATCAAAACACACAATGCAAACAAAGGGGGGAACAAATAAGCAAGTAGGGCTCAAATAAGCCTACTTAAATCAGATAAAAGTCATAGAGTTTAGCATGTCTTACACGTACTGGTTTGGTCTTAATTAAATAAAGCGACGAGCGGACTGGTTCAACACATACTTTAAGATGAAAAGTCTACATTAGGCTCGCTCGAATGCATTTGTCTAAAACCAATCTGATTGATTAATTAATCCTTTTGTCTAAGTGTTGGATAGAATGGCTGGTTTTAAAATAGAAAACTGATTATGGAGAAAAGCTACAGAGTAAAAGGAGTGAGAGGAGTTTTAGAAAAAGAGTATACTATTTTGAAAAGGTTTAACAGAAAAAGAATTAAACTTTGGAAGACATGAAGGCTAATTTGAGGAAAAGGAATTACAGAAGTAAATGCTATACGCTATTTTAGTAAATGCTAATTTTCGAAAAAAGTGAATGCTATTTTGAATGAGTGGAGACGACTTAGGTTCTAAGTTTTTATAGGCATGCTCTCTATGCGTTAACTGTTTTAGATCTTTTAACAGGAGTACTATAGACATGGTACTATACGCAACCCTGTTGTTAGGCCTAGTTGTTTGCCTAATGACATTGTTGTATGCAGAAGTATGGATTCTTATAGGCATATTTTCTACATGCTTAGTTATTTAATCCTAATTGTTCGCCTAATGAGGTTATTATATGCCGCAATGCAATTTCCTATAGGCATGGTATCTAAATGCTTTATTGCAGAAATCAACTGTCGAATCCTATAGACATGTTCTCTATGCGTGGAGTTACACAAATCATAAATAAATCCCTATAGGCATGATTTCTACCCTTAGTGCACAAAAGTAAACCCCCTCCCCTTTTTTACTAAATCCCCGAGTTTATACAAATTATAACAGCCCAAAAGAAATAAAACTTGAATTGAATAAAACAACAGGAATCATCAGCTACACCCGAACAACCTAATTCAGACTTAGTGTCTAATAATATGAGATTGAGCCACTTTCGAGATCCATATTTCCAAGCCTTCTCTCATATAGAGTATTTCAGAGATCCTAGGAATTTCAGGAACCCTAGGCAGTCCATACACCCAAGATGTTAATCATAAAATTGAGTTGTGCAGTGTTGAAGGGCCAGCCCTTATGTGTCCAATTTCAGATTGAGCTCAAGGGTCCTAAGGCAAGGCTCACTCAAGAGGGGCAAAACCTAAGTTCTAAGAGCATAGTGGAAGTGCAGAACATAGTTTGAAAGAGATTTATCAAAACTAGATTGTAAATAGTAAGTGGTAAGGGTGATTTTGAAAATAATTGTAGTAGTGAAACTCAAACTACACAGAATCAGTAGTCATTCAAAAGGGGCAAGGAATTATGGGATTTATTGTATAACCCCAGTAGGCTTGGTTTGGTCATGCATAGCAATAGCTAATGCTGGCATGGACACAAACCATCCAAAGGAACACAAACACATATAGGGAATACGGGGGTTTGGGATTCATAAGGTAGCAAGTAAATAACAAATGACTGATAGAGTGAACACATTAATAAACATTAATTTACAAGGGAAAGAGAACATATTGCAGCATGCTAGTAACATATCTTGACTGCAGAAACTTGAGCAAAATTAGACAGGAATGAAAAACTGGAGCAATTAAAGAAAACATGTTGTTGTTGAGGCTTGTAAATTAACTAGGACATACCAGTAGAGAAGCAAAGTGCAGAAAAGGTAAAGCAAACAAGAGTCTAACGTCTAGCCTTGACTTTCAGCCGGCTAGACAAAGCAACAACACAAGCAGTAGTAAAGAAAGAGAGAGTTTTAAGTGTAAGTGTGTATTTTTGTACTCAAGTTGTTCCTGTGTTTAAAGAAAAGAGGGTAGGGTATTTATAGTTTTGAAAACGAGTGAAGAGTAAGGTAATAAGTAAAGTTTTAACACAAACATGGAAACAATCACAAGTCAGAATCAATTAACACAAGACTTTCATTTAATCAAGGGATTATTGTTCAAACGAATATTAATAGGGTCAAGATAAGGAAAGAAAATCAGTCTGTAAGTAGAATGGTTGTTGCCATAATAGGAGCAGTAAAATCATATAGTAGGTGTGTATTTTTGGAAAGGGTTTAGTAGGTCCAAATAAAGAAAGAGAATCAATTAACCCTTAACAACAAGTAAAAATTAGAATTTCACAAAAAGAAAAGTTTTGAAATCAATTACGAGTTTGAAAAATCAATCACAAAAGGGACTCAGCATATAAATGAATGCACAAGCAATAGACATGTGAGGCCAAGCTATGGCAAAAGAACAGCATATAGTAATAACTCAAAAGAAAACATTCGAAGCATGATAGTCAGGTTTCAGTGTTTAATAATAGAGAAGAAGATCAGAAGCATACAAAGAGTCGAGTGAAAACATAGTTTAGTTTGACAGATAGTAAGAACTCAGAACCAAAAGAGTCACATGAAGAAAAAGAGAGTTGAAGTAAAGGAATCACATTGAGCAACTTCAAAGAAATCGCATAGTCGCCAAAGAAACTAGGGTTTTCGAAATCAATCGAGTTTAGAGGAGATAAGCAGATAAACAAATAAACAGATTCAGAATCATGGATAAACCCCAAAAAATAGGATTTTTAACGTGCTAACTCAGATAGAAAAAATAAGGTAAATCAAACGAATATTAAGAAACAGACTAAGAAACTCAAGCAAAATCCCAAAAAATTAGGGTTTTCAACATGCTAACTCAGATAGAAAACATTACAAGCAAAACACAGTAAAACACGTCGAGAATCAGAGAAGAGATTTAACATGAAACCCTAGTTGAAGAATAAAGAGTTTTTGAAAGCAAAAATTAAAGAAACTTTGTGAAAAATGCATAGAAAGTTCACACACACATAGATCCGGAACAAATCTAAAAATAATCGAAGGAACCTTAGAGATTAGGGTTTCGTAAGAAACTCAGGTGATGAGAAAGGCTTTGGAAACCATCGATCTTAGCAGAAGTGTCGAAGGTCAAACTCGAATAGCCATGACTGGCCGGACAAAGGTTGAAGATGACCGGAGAACAGTCATCGAGCTGAGGCTTGGTCGAAACCCTTTAAGATCTGGTCATAGGACCTTAGAAACAAGCACACAGAAGCCATGAGAGGCTGGTATAGGCCTCCGATGAGCATGTGAAGCAGATTAGGATTTCAGTGAGAGGCGACGACTAGGGTTTGAGGTGAGTTGAGAGAGGAAGGGGATTCAGAGGCAGCGGTCGAGGAAAAATGAGGTAGGGTTTAGGGTCGTTTGGATTTAAAAAGGTAAGAAGCAACGGTGGCCATTGATCTAAATGATTAACGGCCGGGATTTAAAAGGGGTTATGGGCTGGGTCGGTTGAATAGGTGCTGGGTTGGGTTAGAGTGGTAATTCGACTGGGTAATTTTGGCTCAATTTTGGGGCTGAGTTGGGTTGAATTGGGGTGACAAATTGGTTGAAATTGAAATACAATTGAGGCTAGATTGTAAATAGCCACTTTTCCCATTTTATTTTTTATAAAAATAGCAATAACGATTTTAAAAGCAAATTAAAAGTATTGGTTAAAAAAAAATATTATATAAATATTAATTTAAAAATACTGGGGTTAATTTTATAATTATAAAATACTATCAATTATAAAATAGGCTATAATTGCGATTATATGAAATTTAACTTTAAAAATACCAAATAAATTCGTAAAAATATTCAAAAAATCACCTTAATTATATTTCGGTATAAATATGAGAATAAAATAAGCTATTCCCCTAAAATGATGATTTTTGGAAAATAATTACTGGATTTTGTTGTACTAAAATAGACAATCAATTGGTTTTAAAATTAAAAGAAATGCCAAAACCTTTGGATGTGCTTATATATGCACATATATGCTATTCTGGAAATATTTTGGGTATTATAACTTAGGGGGAAAATTGGGTATCAACAAGCATCGGCGACCACATTGGCCTTCCCCGGGTGATGCAAAATGGTAATATCATAATCCTTAAGTAACTCTAGCTACCTCTGCTGCCTCAAATTAAGATCCTTTTGCTTGAATAGATGGTGAAGACTGCGATGATCAGTGAATACCTCACAGGATACTCCATACAAGTAGTGCCTCCAAATATTCGAAGCATCAACTATAGCAGCCAACTCAAAATCATGCACAGGGTAGTTCTTCTCGTGGGGCTTCAACTGACGAGAAGTATATGCAATAACTCTACCCTCCTGCATCAACACACATCCGATCCCAACTCTCGAAGTATTACAATATACAGTGTAAGAACCTGAAACTGATGGCAACACCAACACTGGAGCCGTGGTCAAAGCTGTCTTGAGCTTCACCTTCTGAAAGCTCTCTTCACACTCATCCGACCACACAAATAGAGCATCCTTCTGAGTCAACTTGGTCAAGGGAGATGCAATAGAGGAAAATCCCTGAACAAACCGGCGATAATACCCTGCCAGCCCAAGGAAACTACGAATCTCTGTGGCAGAGGTCGGTCTAGGCCAACTTTGCACCGCCTCTATCTTCTTTGGGTCGACCTAAATACCCTCACTAGACACCATGTGTCCTAAGAAATCCACTGACCCAAGCCAAAACTCACACTTGGAGAACTTTGTATAAAGATTCTCCTCCCTCAATCTCTGTAATACCACTCCTAAATGCTGAGCGTGCTCCTCCTGGCTATACGAGTACACCAATATATGATCAATAAAAACAATCATGAACGAATCCAAATATGGCCGAAATACACTGGTCATCAAATGCATGAATGCGGCTGGGGCATTGGTCAACCCAAAGGACATAACAAGAAACTCATAGTGCCCATATCTAGTCCTGAAAGCAGTCTCATAATATTTGAATCCTTGATCTTCAACTGGTGATAGCCTGAACGAAGATCAATCTTAGAGAATACCTTTGCCCTCTGAAGCTGATCAAATAAATCATTAATACGAGGTAGGGGATACTTGTTCTTCACTGTCACTTTGTTCAATTGCATGTTGTCAATGCACATTCTCATTGTGCCATTCTTCTTTTTCAAAAATAGAACCGGTGCACCCCACGGTGACACACTAGGTCGAATGAACCCCTTATCTAGGAGTTCCTCAAGCTGATCTTTCAATTATTTTAACTCTGCTAGTGCCATTCGATATGGAGGAATGGAAATGGGCTGAGTGCCCGGCACCAGGTCAATACCAAAGTCAATATACCTGTCCGGTGGCATGCCCGACAGGTCTGCAGGAAACACATCGGGAAACTCCCTCACAACTGGTACCGAATCAAGTCTAGGAGTCTCAACTCCAACATCCTTCACAAAATCCAAATATGATAGACAACCTTTCCCAACCATATGCTGGGCCTTTAGAAAAGAAATCACCCTGCTAGGCACATAGTCAGTCGCACCACGCCACTCGATCCTCGGAACACCCGATATAGCCAAAGTGACTGTCTTAGCATGACAGTCCAGAATAGCATGACATGGAGATAACCAATCCATGCCCTGAATAACATCAAAATCCACTATGCTCAATAGCAATAGATCAACTCGGCTCTCCAGACCCTCAATAGTCACTAAACACGACCGATATACATGGTCCACAATAATAGTATCGCCCACCGGGGTAGATACATGAACAGGTAAAGCAAGACACCCCTGGGTCGTACCCAAATGATGAGCAAAATATGAAGACACAAGGAATAGGTGGAACCGGGATCAAATAAGACTGAGGCATCCCTGTGGCATACTGAAATAATACCTGTGATAACAGCATCCAAAGCAATGGCATCTGTCCTGCCCTGAAGAGCATAAAAGAGAGCCTGACCACCATCCGATCGGCCTCCTCCCCGGGGAGACCCCTGACTGCCTGACCCTCACCCCTAGCTGGCGGGGCGGGTGCTGAAGAAACTAGGCCAGAAGATGAGGGCTGACCCTTCTACTGAGATGAGCTAGCAGCACGGTGAGGATACTCCCTTCGCATATGCCTGAACTCACCACACTCGTAGCAACTCCCGGGTGTTGGGAACTGGGAAAGAAGGGAACCTCTCATGCCAGAGTGGCTAGCTGATACACTAGGCCTGGAAGAACCCTAGATGAACTCTGTGCTGGAAGAGCATTGAGAGATGGATGACACTACTGAGAGCCCTGATAACCATGACCAGAAGATCTACCACGATACTCAGGTCTAGCTGCCTGAACGGGCCTGAAAGAACGTCCCCGGCCCTGCTGAAACTGGCCCCTCGAAGGAGCACCACTGTGACTACCAGAACCTCAAGTCCTCTTGGCCTCCCTCTCATCTCGATCCTGGCGGCAAACTGACTCAATATCTCGAGCTATATCCACCACCTCCTCAAAAGTAGCACCAAGCACTCTCTCTCTAGTCATCAAAACACGAAGAGGGTAGTGGAGACCATTAACAAACCTCCGATTACACCCGCAATCCGTCGGGACCAACCAAGCTGCATGCCGAGACAACTCTGAAAATCTCATCTTATACTGTGTCACTTACATCTCCCCCTACCGTAGTCCCTCAAACTATCTGCGCAGCTCCTCTCTGTGAGACTGCGGTATATACTTCTCCAAGAAGAGAGTGGAGAACTGTTGCGAGGTCAAATGTGCTGCACCAACTGTCCTACGCCGCTCATACGCCTCCCACCATGTGAAGGCCGCTCCAGTAAACTGAAATGTAGTAAAAGCCACACCGTTGGACTTAAGAATTCCCACTGTGCGGAGCATCCGCTGACATCTATCGAGAAAACCCTGGGCATCCTCGCCCTCAGCTCCACTAAATGTCGGAGGCTGGAATCTACCAAACCTCTCAAGGCGATGCTTCTCGTCCTCGGTCATAATTGGAACCCTGTACTCTTGAGCTGGTACCACTGGCTGAGCTGGAAGTGCCTCTGGAGTCTGTAATCCATGTAATCCCTACTCAGGTGTGCGAGCAGCGGGGGTCTGATTGCCTCCCCCGGACTGTGATGTAGTTGCTGCTGCTGTGGTGGCTGAAACCACCTGAGCCAGACCCGTATAAACTATCAATATCTGGGCCAATGTCTCCTGGAGACGTGGAATCAAAATGGGCACAACCGGTGCCTGAACTGGTGCAGTTGGAGCCTGGTCCTGAGCTGGGGCAACTAAAGGATCTACATGTGCTGCCTCTGCTGCTCTGCCTCTACCACGACCATGACCACGACCGCGTCCACGACCGCGTCCACGGCCTCTAGTAGCCTCAGTAGGTGGTACTGGTGGTCGTCTGCCACGTCCGGTAGCTCGTATCCTCACCATCTGTGAGAGAATAAAATAAAGAGAAGTTTAGTATTCGGATCAACAAGTTCACACGACAAGAATTTGAAGAATGTGGAATTTTTCCTAAAGGTTCCGCAGCATCCCGAGGATAAGTATAGACATCTCCGTACCGATCCGCGAGACTCTACTAAATCGGCTCATGACTCGTGAGACCTAGTAACCTAGGCCTCTTGTACCAACTTGTCAAGATCCAAATCCCGATTGTGATGGCGCCCAACAAAATGCAAGGCAAGCCCGACCAATACATCACTCTCAACCCTCGTACGGAGCTCATTACCAATTAATAGAGTTAAATTACTAAATTAACATGATCATAATCCGTAATAACAGTTAAACATTGTGAAAACCCAAGAATATAACACTACAATCCCACCGATCTGGTGTCACGAGTCAAGAGCCTCTAAATACAAATAAGTAGAAGCCTATACATAGGATAGTCTAGAATGTAGAAATAAAAGGGATAAGGGAGAAATCGGGTCCTGCGGATACCATGCAGCTACCTCAATAACTCTGGTGATAGTCTGGATGGTAGCAGAAACTCAACTATGCCTCCAGGATACCTGTATCTACACACATGGTGCAGGGAGTAAAGTGAGTACTCCGACTCAGTGAGTAATAACAATAAATAACGACTGACAGTAAGAAAACTCGTAAAGATGCAGTTCTATATAAAAAATAGTAAGTGCATTAAAAAATAGCTAAGTGAGAAAAACAGGTGAATATCCCTCAAACCAGTACATAACTCAGTTACTCCTCTCAATGACCGATAATTTAATTATATTGCTACGGAGTGTACCCCGATCCGTACAGTATACTACTGCGGCGTGCAACCCGATCCATAT
>MU762169.1:53737-67824 GCA_026770625.1 Nicotiana glauca | reverse complement strand
ATATATATATATATATATATATATATATATATATATATATATATATACATATATATATATATATGTAAGCTGTTGTGGCGTGAAACCCGATCCAATAATAATAGTCAACTGTGCTCACTGGGGGTGTGCAGACTCCGAAGGGGCTCCTACCGCCCAAACGCTATACTACTACAGCGTGCAGTCCGATCCATATAATATATTACTACGGCGTGCAGTCCGATCCATATAATATACTACTGCGGCGTGTAGTCCAATCCATATATGTATATATATACTGCTGTGGTGTGCAACCCGATATGATATTTATCAAATACCCTCACTATGGGTCCTTGACCCCTCTCAGTCAATGTTGACTTGGCCTCTCGGGTACACTCAGCTAAGACAGGGTTTCCAACCTAGGTTTTCCTCATTAGGATTACCAATTTCTAAAGCCGGTTCATATTATGTTTAACAGTTAAGAACATGACTGAGGGTATAATTTCAACAAGTAAAGTGAGGTCAACTAGTGCAAATGCCCCCTAAGGGTTCTACAGGTCGGCACAAGGCCCCAAACATGGCAACTAGCCCAGAATTAATGATATTAATTAAGTCTCAGTCAAAACTACAGTAGAGTCATCAATCGGGATAGACCGAGTTCGAATCCCCAGCAGTAAAAATCCCCACGCTCATCATACAACATGTGTCTCATCTCAACATAGCACTACGTTGTGCAAATCTGGAGTTTCATACCCTCAGAACATCATTTATAACCATTACTCACCTCAAGCCGGCCAAAATCCTAGCTCACTTTTCCCTTGCCTCACAAATCAACCTCCTCGTGCATAGAATCTGGACAAAACCACAAGGAATACATTACAATAGGCTAAGAGAACACAACCCAATCGAAAAGACTCGAAAATTATCAAAAATCAAGAAGTTGGCAAAACTCGAGCCCCGGGCCCACTTCTCGAAAAATTATAAAATTCACATCACCGGATTCCTCATCTTGCCACGAGTCTACACATATCAAATTTACCAAAATTCGAACTCAAATGCTCCCTCAAATCCCAAATTTTCAGTTCAAAAGTCAATCCATAGTTCTTCCATTTTAAATCAAATTTCCATGAATTTAATTGTTGATTTTTCAATAAAATGATATTTCTAGGCCATAGGAATCACCTCCAATCGATTCCCAGTCAAAACCCTCTTAAATCCTCGTCAAAACTCTCAAGGTTACTCAACAATGGTGGAAAATACCCCAAGCTTGCGGATGAAATGTTATTTTAAAACCCTTCTGCCCAGGCCTTTTTTCGCTTCTGCGGTCCCTTTTCCGCTTATGCGGGACCGCTTCTGCAGCTTACTTTCCGCTTCTACGGAACCTCATATAAAGTCCAAAACCGCTTCTGCGGTAACCCATCCGCTTATGCGGACTCGCCTATGCGGCTACTCTTCTGCTTCTGCGGAAACGCCTAACCTTAAGCTATTTCGCACCTGCGATCCATCTACCGCATCTGCGGTCTCGCAGATGCGGGTTCCCCTCCACATATGCGGTTCTCACCTTCTAGAACCACCACCACACCTGCGACATTTGCCTCCGCATCTGCGATTTCTTTTCCGTAGATGCGGAAATACCTAATGCTGCCAAAACCTACAATTTCTAAACTTCAAATTTCATTCCGATAGCCATCCGAAATCACCCCGAGACCCTCGGGACCTCAACCAAAAGTGCCAACCCATCCTAAAACATCATTCAAACTTGTTCCAATCATCAAAACACCACAAACAACACCAAAACCATCAAATTACATCGGATTCAAGCCTAAGTTTCTTAAAAACTTCCGAAATGCGCATTTGATAAAAAACCCGACCAAAAGACCGATGAATGATCTGAAATTTTTCACACACATCCAAAATTACCTAGCGAAGCTGCTGCAACTCTCAGAATTCCATTCCGACCCCCGGATCAAAATCTCACCTACCAACCGGGATTCGCCAAAATACTAACTTCGCCAATTCAAGCCTAACTCTACACCAGACCTCCAAAATCAATTCCGATCGCATTTCTAAGTCCCAAATAATCCCCCGAAGCTAACCGAGTCACTTAAAATCACATTCGAGCCCTCTAACTCAACAGTTAACATCCGGTTGACTTTTCCAAAATAAGCCTTTCTTAAAGAGACTAAGTGTCTCATTTCCATCTAAAACCAATCCAATTTGACTCGAGCACCTTAGACACCAATAATGAAGCATAGAGAACCATAATATGGGGGAAACGGGGCGGTAACTCACGTGATGACGGGCCAGGTCGTCACATCTTTCCACCTACTTACACTCTCTCGCCTTTCTCAAGTACTACAATTGCAGCTCATATTTCTCTTTAAATATAGATACCATTTCCCACCTACAGAAAAAATCAACAACATTATGGATTCAGAGTCACTACATGGTTCTATTATCTTATCCACCATTGGTAGAACCAATTACGGCGTCCATATCTTCACCCTCAAATCTCCATTCTCTTTCCTTGATTCTCCACTCCATAGTACCCAATATCCCATAGAGCACGACCTTACCGATGGTTCCTCTGTTAATTTTAATGGCCAGTTCATTGACGAAGATGAGACTCTTATCTTTGTTTTTGAGAGATAAGGCTTATTCTTCTTGTATTGATGAATATTTATGAAAAGTAATACTCCTTTAGTAGTACAAGAACACGTATACATTTGGAACTTGGAAGTTAGAAAGTGTCGGTAAATAATTTGGGTCCCATGGGTAAGAGTAGTAAATAGTTTGTGTAATGACCCGACCGGTCCTTTTGAGATCTAGCACATTCTTCAGCAGTCTGAGGCCATGAACAGTTTTATTTCAGGTATTATGACTTGTACGCATGGTCGGAATTAAGTTTCGGAAAGTTCAGAGTTGATTTGGAAAGAGAATTCTTATTTCAGAAGCTTAAAGTTTAAAGAATTAACTAGGATTGGAATTTTGAGTAAACGACCTCGAAATCAGGATCTGAAGGTTCTAGAAGGTTCATATTATGATTTCGGACTTGGGCGTATTCCCGGATCGAGTTTTGGATAAACCGACAGCGTTTTGGCGCCTATTGTGGAAAGTAGCATTTTGAAAGAAATTTCATAAGTTAGGGTTGAAGTGCATTTCAGTGATATCGATGCCCGTTTGGGATTACGAGTCTGGGATCAACTCTGTATGATGATTCTGGAGTTGGGAGTGCGATCAGAAGTGAATTCGGAGGTCCGTAGGTCATTTTGGAGCCATTTGGCCAAAGATAGAAATTTGAAGGTTTTTTAGAAGTTTGATCGGAAGTGGACTTTTTGATATCGGGGTTGGAATCCGATTTTGAAAGTTGGAGTAGGTCCATAATGTTGAATATGACTTGTGTGCAAAATTTGAGGTCAATCGGACGCGATTTGATAGGTTTAAGCATCGAATGTAGAAGTTGGAAGTTTTAAAGTTCATAAAGCTTGGATTGGGGGTTGATTCATAATTTTTACATTGTTTGATGTGATTTGAGGCCTCGAGCAAGTCCGTAATATTTTTTGGGGTTGGTTGGTGTGATTGGTCGGGGTCCCAGGGGCCTCGGGTGTGTTTCGGGTTGTATCGCGCTCTTATTTGGTGTTTTAACGTTGTTTCTTTGGACATAAAGGGGTTCCATATTAACAAATGAGCTCTAAATTAAGTTTTTATTGAGCCATTAGATCTGTATCGTAATTTTGGAGCCATAGCAAAATAAATCGTCGAATTTGGACATCGTATGAGGGAGTTATGCTCATTTTCGTGTCGAAAAAAGTGCTGGTTGCTGTCATAACCGCAGATGCGGCAGATGCGGGACCGCAGATGCGGTCAAATTTCTGCAGATGCGGAAAGTGCTGGAGGTAGAGAGGTTTCTTTAAAAATCGAAGTTTGGCTCCATTTCACTTCATTTCTTCCATGGGAGCCGATTTTGGAGCAACTTTGGAGTGCCATTTTCATCACCAATCATGAGGTAAGTGATTTCTACTGGTTTTGAGTATATACAAGGTTTATATATGGATTTAGACTTGGAAAATTGTAGAAAACTTGAGGTTTTGAGGGAAAACCTAGAAAACCAGTATTCTTGGATTTTGACCACAATTTTGGGTATGAAATTTAGAAAAAATCATATATTTGAGTTCGTGAGGCCATGGGTAATCTTTATCTTCGAGGAATTTTGAATTCCGGGCATGTGGGCCCAAGGGCGTTTTTGTCAACTTTTCGATCGGGGTTAGAAATGGTTATAAGTTGGTTTGTAATGATAATTAAGTGTATATTAATGGATTGGTATCACTAATGGCTAGCTTTGGAGCTTCGCTCATCGATTTGAGTCTTCGGAAGGGCGTGGAATGCCGGTTATGGATCTTCGGAGCGAGGTGAGTCTCATTTCTAACCTTTTAAGAGGGAATTGTCCACATAGGTAAATTAATTGGTTATGTGCTCCTATTTGTGGGGGCTACGTACGCACGAGGTGATGAGAGTTTGTGCGTAGCTACTATTATGCTATTGTCCGGGTAGTATAGGACCCAAAAGCATGCTATACTTGGATTAATTGTAAACTTATTGACAGCTTGAATTGCTTAAACCAACGCGAATTAATAAATAAATTTAAAAGATGATTAAACTTTTTTTCTTAAATTGTTAAAAGAGAAAGTGGCTTTTATTTGAATAAATATTCCCCGATAAATTCTTAATTTGCTATCTGAGCATGTATTTCTATGTGTATCTGCATCGCATGTAGAATTCGCGAGCAGGGTGATTGTTTAATTTATCTTGACCGCGTCGCATGGATAGTTCGCGAGTGGGGTAATAGATGCATCTATGGTTCACTCCATTCGACCCTCGGCAGTGCACAGTTTATATTTCTGTTGGAGCGGACCGTCGACCTCGGCATGATCTGCGCATGCTTGTATTGTTGCCCTGAAACTTATTGAAATTGCTGCTGCCTCTTTCTGGCTTAAGAATATATATATAAATGATGAAAAAGAATGATTTCCTATCAAAGAAAGAATTATTTATTTGCTTCAACCCATTAAATTATAATCATGTTTATAAAAATTCACAATTTAATCTATTATGGATATATCATCATTGGACCATTAGTAAGTGTCGAAGTCTCCATCTCGTCACTACTTCTTCAAGATTAGATGGGATACTCATTGGGTACACGTTGTTTTCGTACCCATACTACATTCTGTGCATTTTTGTTGCACAGGCATATGCATCTCTAGTGGCCTACTGGGCGTAGCAGCACGGATGACACGGAGACTTAGGTGAGCTGCACTTCTCGAGGCGATCCGCAGCCAGCAGAGTCTCTTTCAGTTTTTTGTATTTATTAATGTCCAATATTGTATTCCGGACGATTGTTGTATTATATTATTTCTTAAAAATCGCTCATGCACTCGTGACACCGGGTTCTGGAGGATTTTTTGGATTATTAAATGTTATGTTTTGTTAAGGACTTCGCGGTTATTCCTGTAAATTTTATTATTCATTATTTAATGTATAAAGAAAAATAATTTTAGACAATATAAAAATTGGAAGTTAATTAAGTATTTTGGTTGGCTTGCCTGACAGCGGTGTCCGGCGCCACCACGACCCTCGGTGGATTTTGGATCGTGACAGTTTGGTTTTGGGCATAAAAGAGTAAATAGTTTAGAATTAATGGGTATAAAGTGAGATTTTCTCCACAAAAAAAAAATCACAAAATGGTTGTTATTAGGAGTGTCAAAATTAGCTCAAATATACAACAAGAACAACAAGCCCAGTGTAATTTCACAAGTAGGGTCTGGGGTGAGGACGCAGACCTTACCCCTCCCCGAGGGAATTGAGAGGCTGTTTCCGAAAGACCCTCGGCTCAAGAAGACTGAATATAGAGAATAAATCAGTACCACAAAATTAATAGTAGCAACATTTAGATAAGGCCCGTTACTATATAAAAAGGAATTTTTACCTCCTATAGCAAAGGTTAACACCTTATTTATTTTAAATAAATATTATTTTAAAAAATTATATTCTATAATACCTTTTAATGTTAATAGCAAAATATCTAAATATGGTTACCTCCTATCCCTAAGCCACTAAATACGCTATTCAGTTACACTATTTTCTTTCTCTCTCTATTTTGATACATGTCATTCTCTTCCCCCATTTCCTAAAAAGCACGATACTTAATCTCAAAATTCCTCTAACCCATATCACCTACAATTAGTCAAAAAGCCCACGCTCTCTCCTCTCTCTTTATTCTCTTCTCCTCCCCGCCGGCGCAATTATGCTCATCGCCATACCACCGTCTTTTGCTTCTAAAATCAGAAGAACAAACAAAGCTGATGGTGGTGGAAGCAGGTTAATAATTTTCGGAAAATATCAATTTTCATCAACTTCTCTTCAATACTCCCTACTTGAGCAATCGTTATAATCCTCATATCTTTCTTATTCAACCTTGCTTCAAATAACCCTGATAAATCCAACCCAGCTGACATTGATATTATATCAAACACATTCATTCTCTCCTCTTTTTTACAATCCTTAATTTCAAATATACCTTGCCAAATTATTTCGGATTGGTTTCGATGCGCCAATTGGTAATTTATTGGATCGGATTCAGGGACTCATTGGGGCTGAGCAACTTGGTTTTCTATTAATATATTTTAATGTATTGTTAATGTATCACACTGTATTTTCATGTATTTCATTGTATTCATTGTCTATTTTTTCATTGTAATTCAATATATCTCACTGGTTCCATGTATTTCATTATATTCACTATTTTTTTCCATTGTATTTCAATGTATCCCGCTGTATTCGATGTATTTCATTGTATTTATTGTCTCGCTATATGCCATGAATGTATTCATATGTTTTTTTTAATTAATATAATTTATGTATTCGGATGTATTATATAATTTCTCTGAAGATTGCTATATTTTTATGGTATTTTTCGATTGAGAATCTTTTTTATAACTGAAAATACAAAATTTGTGTTGTAATTGAGTTTGTTGAGCTATATTAGGAGTCCATTATGTTAATTGATTCACTTTCCATTTAAAAATAATGTAATCCCCTGTTTCACGCCGTGAATACAATTGAGTGCAATAATCTGTCTAGCTGTAATCCCATATTTCATGTACACTCGAATACACTCGAATACAACAACTGATTAGCTGGACTTCCCTGAAGTCACACCTATTTTTGCTACTGTATTCATGAATACACTAGCTTAAATACATCATACATCTTATAACAACAGAAAATGTATCTACAATCCGTAATATAGTAAATGGTATCTATAGATAGCTAATTATCACTAAAAGACAGTGCTTTATGAAAAATTTTCTATAAAAAACGGAAGAATAGTATGAACATAACATTAATCACTAGCGGTCTAAGATAAAATCCTATCAGACTAGTCTCTCATCCGGAATGATGTAGAAAAATGCTCAACTACCTCCTGACCCATCGGCCACCACCCTAATGCTCGAACTTCGCACCTTCTTGCAGTTAACTTAATAATTTTTACCATCCTATCAAAGTTTGATCGATCAGGTTAGGGCGTAATTATGATTGATCCCAACCTATCTTTTCTTTTATTCAAATAAAACACTCGCTTGATTCTCTACATAAAAATGTAGAGTATTAAAAAATGAAATAAATGGATGAAGGGGTATATATATATATATATATATATATATATATATATATGATAGTTGTTTGAGAAATAGATTCGAATTGGTCAAATTAGGTAACGACTTGCTGCTGAACTCAAGTAAATTTAATAAACTTTGGATTATGACAAATACTTTTTACTTAACCAGTTTGACCTTGCTCAATTTCGACGTGATGTTTTAGTTTATTTTAGATCATCTTGGTACCTAACAACTCCAAAACTACGGATATTATCTTTTATGCACGAGTTTAAGTTGTATGCATCATCAATATAAGAACATTTTTGTTTTATTGGATCACCAAAAAGACATTTAATTATAAGTAAGTGTCCTTAAATTATAGAATTAATAATTAAAAATAAATTAAATTACCTGAAGGTGAGAAAAACCATACAATACTAATATATATAACTTAAACTTCATTGGCTAATCGTAATCGAAGTTCTTTGTTTTAATTTGACATTAAAAAGCTTTACAGAACTCTGTATCCATTAAATGATGGGAATAGAGTTATCAGAATTCTACAATAAATAGGGGACATCGTTTTAATTCCATATAACTTAAAGATCAAGTAATCAATGTTCCATTCTTTTACCTACTTTATGCTACTTAAAATTTTAAGAGATCTTTATATTTGCATGACCAAAACCTAACTTGTTGGTACTATTTGCTACACTTTCATATCTAGATTTTCCTGACCAATAATTAGACCAAAAGAAATAGGACCAATTGTATGGGACCAAAGAAGAAAATAA
The DNA here is from genome assembly GCA_026770625.1 of Nicotiana glauca. Lineage (NCBI taxonomy): Eukaryota > Viridiplantae > Streptophyta > Magnoliopsida > Solanales > Solanaceae > Nicotiana > Nicotiana glauca. The sequence goes on along the minus strand of MU762169.1, from coordinate 59,396 downwards.
TAAAAATACAATTATCACACCATAGATTGTTAGATCATGTTACTAGATTATATTATATATATATATATATATATATATATATATATATATATATATATATATATATATATATATATATATATATATCAATAATTTCATGTGTAAGTATTGTATACCATGACCACAAGTATCCGGCCAAAAGACGATGAGATCATGAAAAGTTTGAGCCGACAGAAAAATTTAAATTTTAAAATGAAAAAGCAATTTAATTGGAAATAGTCAACAATTCACCAATCATTTGCCACTACAAACAAGATTAATATCAGTTGGCCATGTGAACTTTCTCAAGCACGATGGCAACGATATAATATTATTCATGAGTTTTAGAGGGAATTATAAAGATCGGACTCACCTCCATGAAAAATAGACACCATTTCTGCATAGAATTTAGGATAAAATTCAAAAATAGCCAGATTTACAATTGGCCGTTCAAAAATAGTCCAATTTTAAAAATAATCGAAATTTAACCATTTTTCATGTAAAGATAAATTTGAGCGAAAGCACTATTTAAAACTCGGAAAATACGCCAGTGTATTATGCTGGAGTTCCAGCATAATATACTGGAGTTCCAAGATAAGTATATCGGAATTTCAGCATAGTATGATGGAGTTCCAACATAAGTACACTAGAACTACAACATAATATACTGGAGTTCCAACAAGTATACCGGCCCAGCATAATATACTGGAGCTTGAAGCACCGATGCTCCAGTCTCCAGTATATTATACTAGAGCCAGCAAAATTTACCGGTCCAGCATAATATGCTGGAGTTCATACACAGGTGCACCGAACTCCAGTATATTATGCTTGGACCGGTCTCTGTTGTAGCAAAATAGTGGCTATTTTTTATTGATTTGGTAAACGCTGGCTATTTTGAATGACCATTGGTGATGATGGGGTGTTGATATTGCAGGGCCGGATTTGTGTGCCCAATGTGGCTGGGCTTCGGGAGTTAATTTTGGAGGAGGCCTATAGCTCGTGCTATTCGATTCATCTGGGTGCCGCGAAGATGTATCAGGATTTGAGGCAGCACTATTGGTGGAGAAGAATGAAGAAAGACATTGTGGGATTTGTGGCTCGGTGTCTCAATTGCCAGCAAGTGAAATATGAGTATCAGAGATTGGGTGGCTTGCTCCAGTGGATGGATATTCCAGAATGGAAGTGGGAGAGGATTACTATGGACTTTGTTGTTGAGCTTCCACGGAATTTGAAGAAGTTCGATGTTATTTGGGTGATTGTGGATCGACTGACCAAGTCCGCACACTTCATTCCTGTATGTACTACTTATTCTTCAGAGCGATTAGCAGAGATATATATCCGCGAGATTGTTCGGTTGCATGGTGTCACAACCCGAAATCCACTAAGGGTCATGATGGCACCGGACACCGCTGTCAGGCAAGCCAACCAAAAATACTTAATTAAATTCTCATTTTAAATATTTTCTAAATCACTTCTTTTATACATTTAAACAATACATAATAATTTTCTCTGGAGAAATAATGAGACATTTTAACAACTTTTAATATTTCTGAATAAACCCATAAACATCCCCAGAACCCGGTGTCACAAGTGCATAAGCGATTTCTAAGAAAAACCGAATAAAGTACGACAGTTGTCCGAAATACAATTGGACAAAAAATAAATAATTTTATTTTTTGTCCCAAAGAAGAGTCTAGAAGGGTTCCTAGACTGCACAATTTCTTTTTTTCTTTTTCTTTGCCTCCCTTTTCTTTTTGGTTTTTTACCTTTTACCACTTTGTTTCCTTTGTTGTCTCTCCCCTCAAACTTATAAATTTACCATTACTCAAGGAAAGATTTGGGTTCCAAGAGAGGGTATCTTTTAGAATGGGTATGGACTTGTAGCATTGGTTCTTGAAAGAAAAAGGTTCAAGGCTCAAAAGGGTTCACTAGGGATCATTTCATTGGTAGGCCATGGAATTATTATAATCACTTCTCAAGTCAAATTTTACCTAGGATTTTGCCTCAACAAACATTCAGGGCAAGTTCTAGACCATTGGCTCAGGACTTGGACTCACAATTTGATTCCTCACCGCACATGCTAAGGGATTGCTAAAGACATCGAGTCGAGGGCCCACAACGACCTTAGTTATGACTCAAGCGCACAATGGTCCAAAAAGACCACATGATGATTGTTTAGTCAACACAAGAGTCTTAAGGCCACGAATTTCACTATCCTAAACACAACATTATGTCTTTGATCATGGGATCAAAGGCAAATGTGCTAGGCCCAAGTGAAGCTTTGCCTGAGGTACCCTTAACTACGAAATACCAAAAACAAAAAAAAAAATCAAAAATGGACTCAAACCCTTAAGAATGTTGTCACGCCATGTATCATTAGGAAGAGCCACCCGGTTTGCACTATACTCCACCCTTGGAAAGAATCATGGAATAAAGAAAACCAAGGGGTTATTGAAAATGCCAAAAACAAAACAAAAGGCTACGAGCCTATCTACGAAGCAAAAAATGAAAAATTTTTCAAAAATAGAAAAACAAAATGAATATGTACAATAGGGGAGTAGAATATACAATGAGGGATGAATATATACCGAATGTAACTTTATATACAAACCAAAAGAGAATAAAAATTACGAGAAAAGTAGCTAAAATGTAAAGTTATATACAAATCAACTAGAAAATCAAATCAATAGAACATAAAATGAGAATCTAATATGTACAATCATCCAGATAATCAAAAAGTAGGGCGTACCCCCACGAATAAGAGCTGGCATTGTCCCCAATACCAACTACACAAATAAGCATAAAAAGTCAATGAATGGATATAGAAGAGCTCCCTAGGCCTGGTCCGTCTGCATGGGATCCTTAGTGGTCCCCAGGTCCTCTGTATGGGCGGGAACCTCAGACTGGTTCCTGGCCTCCTGCTGCTCAGCTGCTGGGATTAGGGCCTGATAATGGACCGGCTGAATGTCGGGCGCAACACTAGAGGGACCCTTCTGAATCTCTGTTAGCTCAATTACCGCATCAACTATGCTACGGAGCTTTCTCTTCTTCCTCGGGAGCCTGGGTGCTTGCTCCTGCTGTGGCTGTGGCACTAGTGCTACTGCTGGAGGGGCTGGATCCCCGAATAACAAGTCTAAAGGAATCTAGTCTAGCAATAGCTTGTCCATATTCATCCGCAGTGCTTTCACCGATTCTTTGGAAGCCCTTGACTTCCTCATTTTCTTGTGCTCTCTGGCAAGCTCCTTCAGAGCCTTGCCATGTGAATCCACACCCTTAGTCAAGGCTTTCTGAGTCTTTATAATCTTTTCCTGGTTTTCCAGGAGCTTCTGCAATGTATTCTCAATAGACTGAGGAATCTGAACTGAGGGAGGTACTGACTGGGCCTCAACTAACGCAGATAAAGTCGACAACTTAGATGTCGCAACTGACATCCAGTTGTTCAAATCGGCAAAAGTCTAGCTCAACTGATAGGCAGTGAAAGGGTGAGCTCGGGAAGAAGGAACTCCCGGACCAGCTGAAGTAGTGGGCCCAGCAGAAGAAGGACCTGGGTGGAAGGTCTCAGTGGTAGTGGTAGCATGTATGGTGGAAGGCTCGGAAAAAGGCTCTACCACAACTGGCTCCTCAAACTGTCCAGTTGGGGCAGAGGTAGGTGGCTGGTATTTTTGACTTTGGGTTGTCCGGGCCCTGCATGCTGTACCAAGAGTAAGGAGCCACAGGCTAGGTCTTGACATCATATCTTTTCTTCTCGACCTCCATATCCCTAAAATACATAGAAAGGGTGTTGGGAAAAGGGTAGTTTCGGTCCCTCACCTGTCCCACATCAGAAATCACCCTAGACATCACATTACCTACATTGATAGGGTACTTGGCCATAATAGATGCAACAAGAACGGCTCGGGTAACTAGAATAGTATGATCGTGGGTAGAAGGGTCAAGGCGACTGCATAGAAATGTCAACGACCCTCGAGCCTCAAAGTTGAAGGTGTTCCTGTATATTTTTTCCCTGCTTGCAACCATGTTGGGACAGTACATGGGATTGCCAAGAAATGGGCCAACCAAGGTTGAACTTCCTCACCCATTGCTAACTTAGCCAGATAAAGCGACTCATCCTCATCCTTGAACCCCAAGTAGTCATTTAAGGATTTCAGATCAAACACCACCTTTTTGTCTCTCACTTTGGTCACCTTTGTATCCTTGAAAATGTGAGCCACATTACAGTAGAATTCTCTAACCATGTGCTCATTGGAATCGATACACCTTTGTTTGAAAAATTCCTAGCCTTGTCTAGTTCGGAACTCCCTCTGCACGTTTGGGTTGTGGGGTAAAAGGTCAGTGTCAATAAAACTTCTCTCCGGTATCAACTTCCTCACCGGCCACCACTCCCTAAACTTGTGAAATGCCACTTGACTGACGAATCGATCTTCCCAAACTTCAGATTTTCTAGTTCTTTCAATACCTCCAATCTGAGGCTCACCTCCCTCATCTTTGCCTGCACTCTCCCCAGATAATGAAGCTGTGGGGGAGGTGGAGTATTTCCCACTACCGGCTACGAACTCGTTAGATGAATCCAAGACTACATTGACTGGTCTTTTGATTGTGGGTGAAGGTGGAGGAGTATCAATTAGGTGTAGTGGGTCGGTTATGTGAGTTGGGACTGATTCTGAGGAGATGCTTTTGGAGGGCATATACTCAATCCCAGAAGAATGAGAGGCAGCCTTATCAGCAGCCTGTATCAATTTTCGGTCTTTTTAATGTTCTCCCAAGCCTGGGGAGTGAGTTTTGCGATTCTTTTGCCTTTACTCCCTTAGGAGGAACCACCTCTCCCGGGTTGTTGTGTTTGTTTAATGCCTTTTTGTTTAACCATTACCTACAAGCAAACATGTCTAACATTGTTAGTTTAAGCACCGACAGTGTATCAGTTAGTGAAAACAATTGCAGAACAACAGATGAAAAGATTTTAGAAACAATTGCAGAACAGGGCATCGCGGATCGTACTAACAGGAGTGCGACCGCATTGGAGGCACCGCAGGCCGCGCTAAAGCAACCTCGGGCAGCACTGAACCATACCCAGAATTATCACCTCTCTGAATCTCCCAACGTGGTCCGCGTGAAATGGGAACGCGACCGTGAAGGGCCACCGCAGAGCACGTGAAAAATAACACGGCCGCATTGGAAGCAAATTAGGTTTCAGACAAAGGGCCACCGTGGACTGCTCCATCAAAAGTATGGCCGTGTTAGGGCCACACAAACCGTGCTATAGCGATCACGGGCCACTCTGATCCAAAATATATGAACTAAGTTAGGGTTTCTATTTTCTTCCATTTTTGATCTATCTTTGAATCCTTATTGTCCCTACTCAATTACCCAACATGGAAATCATACTCACTGATGTTATTAACGTCAATACCACACAAGAGGGGGGTGATTTGTGTGGTACCTAATTTTTGCGTTAGAAGACCTGGTTCTTCTAAGTGTTCTAACTACAGCAGTTTGCGGAATAATAAGTACTGAAAGTAAAGTGCACAGAGATTTTTACGTGGAAAACACCTGGCTCAAAAGGTGAAAAAACCACGACCTACTACTCAGTAGGATTTTCCCAAACTCCACTAAATCACTGAGCCAAAAACTGCATTTACAAAAC
>MU762169.1:10830-43276 GCA_026770625.1 Nicotiana glauca | reverse complement strand
TTATGCTGCAGAGGAACAGGTTCAGGTACAGGATCCTTTAGAGAATTTTGTACATTTTCTCTCAGATTGGTTCCCCCTGTCAGGTTGCCCTAGGTAAAAGGACCTGTTCGATCACCTGCTCCTTCCTTTGATGCCGCCTTGACTTGTGTTGTGGCTTCAGTCAATTGTCTCACCAGTCCAATGGCTTCATCTTCATGTTCCTGTCTCTCAAAAAGAGTGTTAGATTCATCAAACACAATATGTACACTTTCTTCAACACATAGTATTCTTTTATTAAAAACTTTATATGCTTTGCTATGTGAAGAATATCCCAAGAATACTCCCTCATCACTCCTGGGATCAAACTTACCTAGGGAGTCTTTGCCATTATTGTGCACATAGCACTTGCAACCAAACGCCCTAAGATGGGATATGTTTGGTTTTCTCCCTTTAAGTAACTCATAGGGAGTTTTCTCTACAAGAGGTCTGGTCATGCATCTATTAACAATATGAAAAGCAGTGTTTATAGCCTCTGCCCAGAAGCTATGAGGTAGTTTACTGGAAAGTAACATGGTCCTTGCTATATCCTCAAGGGTCCTGTTCTTCCACTCAACTACCCCATTTTGATGAGGAGTTCTAGGGGCAGAGAAATTATGATCTATTCTATTTTCATCACAAAATTCAGCAAACTTTGCATTTTCAAATTCAATTCCAAGATCAGACCTAATGGATGCAAGTTGATTCCCTAATTGTTTCTGGGTTTTNTTGTGTCCCAAAACCAAGTCCTCTCTTATTGCTACTATGATGTTCTTGCAGTCAGGAGAGTGCATCGGAAGCCTTGTTCCATTTGCATGTTCTGTCTAGTTCATGCTTTACCTTTCCTTAATCTTCTTTTAGGACTTTAATCAATTCATCTTTCTTATACAGTTCGTTTTTCATTTTTCTTAGATTTTCTTTTAGAGTGAGAAATGATTGATCAGCCTTTTTCTTTCCTGTCCCTAATTTCAGTTTACTATTTTCATATCCAAGTTCTAGGATCTTGTTTTCAAGTTGATGAACCTGGTTCTTCAACTCAGTATTTGTGTTGTCACTTTCATCATCCTTAGATTCTAACCCTTTACATTTTTCTTCTAAGATAACACATTCCCTAGACAAAACATCCTTCTCACTGTTTATTATTTCGGACTCATCTATGAAGTCCATCAGTAGATCAGCCAATTTTTCTTTAGACAAGAACTTAATCTTTTCTTTAAGGTGTAGAATACTTACCTCCTGTTCATCTTCTGATTCTCCAATGGCCATAAGAGCTTGCTCATCTTCAGCTTCATTTTCTGAGTCCTCATCTGATGTTTCTCCCCATGCTGCAACCATAGCTTTAGTTGCTCCTTTGTTCCTTCTTGGTTTAACCTGTTCCTTCTTCCTGTTTCTTCTATCTGCTCTTTATTTCTTCCATTCAAACTCCCATTGAGGGCAGTTTCTGATGTGGTGATCAGTCTTCCCACACTTGTAACACCCCTTATTGGTTTGTTTCTCAGGAGCCCTAGGTTTGTTGAATGTTGTTCCTTTTGAAGGACCTTTTCCTCTCATAAGATATTTCTTGAAATGTCTGGTTATCATAGCCATTTCATCATCTTCAAGATCTGATCCTTCTGAGATTCTGAGAACCATACTTTTTTCTTTCTTTGGAGCATCCATCTTCAAGGTTTGCCTTCTCAATTCATAGGCAGTCAGATTACCATCAGTTCATCCAATTTCAAGGTAGCAATGTTTTTGGATTCCTGAATAGCAGTGATTTTTCTTTTTCAGGAGATTGGCAGAACTCTAGTTAGAATCTTCTCCACCTTGTCTTCTTCCAGGATAACCCTTCCAAGAGACTCAAGTTCAATTGTCAGTGTAGTGAACCCGGTATACATCTCTTGGATAGTTTCTCCATCCTTCATAATAAAATTCTCATATTGAGAATACAGCAGTGTTCCTCTTGACCTCTTCACCTGAGGTGTTCCTTCATGAGCCACTTGTAAAGTGTCCCAAATCTCCTTGGCAGTAGTACAGCCTTGAATCCTGCTGTACTCATCAGGACCAAGTCCACACACTAGCCATTTCTTAGCTTTAGCATTTTTCTCCCATTTCCTTAGATCTTCAGCAGTACAATCTGCTCTTGTCTTTGGAACATCCAATCCTTCAGCATTCTTCTTGGTTGTGGCTAAAGGACCATCAGTGATGATATCCCAAAGCTCATAGTCTTCGCCCATGATATGGTCCCTCATTCTGTTTTTCCACCAGGAATAGTAGAGGCCATTGAAGAGAGGAGGCCTGGCAGTGGATTGCCCTTCCCAGTTCCCAGGTGGTGCACTCATGTTGATCTTTTCCTAAGGTGTTAACCTCTTCAAGGATAACCCGCTCTGATACCAATTGATGTTATTAACGTCAATACCACACAAGAGGGGGGTGATTTGTGTGGTACCTAATTTTCGCGTTAGAAGAACCTGGTTCTTCTAAGTGTTCTAACTACAGCAGTTTGCGGAATAATAAGTACTGAAAGTAAAGTGCACAGAGATTTTACGTGGAAAACACCTGGCTCAAAAGGCGAAAAAACCACGACCTACTACTCAGTAGGATTTTCCCAAACTTCCACTAAAATCACTTAGCCAAAACAGCATTTACAAAACTCTTGTAAACCTAAGGATTAAACTCTAATCCCAGTGTGGCACACAGCCTCAACTGTTGCGACACCTTCAAGTTAACTCTAACTTGAATACTCAAAGTACCTAATACAATTGCTTCTAAGAAAGCTGAAAGGTACAATATTAAAACCTACTACAATTGAACTAGACTTAGAACAAACACAATGATGAAACTGGTTCTTCTATCTTAGTTCATGTAGCTTCAGACGTGCACACTTGTATCTCGCATATATTGCTTGCAAATCAGACTTGCTCTTTTTGCTCTCAAATATGCTTAACTTCTGCGTATGTGCATTCCTGTAAAAGAGAACAACTTGGTTATTTAATAGATTAGCAGTTAGAGTTTGATCGAGACTCCAATGCTTATCCTTAGTCGATTTGAGTCCTTAACCAATACAAACTCCCATCCGTATCCTAGCTTAGGATTATGTTCTCTTTTCATAAGGGGGCTGTCCTCCTTAGAACTCAATGCAACCGTTTCGATTCCGTTCAGATGATATTTGCTACGCAATCTTCAATACATATCTTCCTCACGTGCCTTCCATATGCAATGGTTATGACTAACTGTGTCTCACAAGATGGACCAGGTCCTTCCCTGAGTTCATTTGTCAATCTTCAAAACTTCAACTGAACTTGGGCCAACACTCACCATTTAAAACCCAACACATAAACTATCCTAATCATGAAGTTCAAGAAAAACATACAAAATGAAAAAGTTAAACCTACTGGGAAACAAACAAAGATTAAAAATATAAACTAATTAATGACAATTGTAAGAAATTTTACCAGGATTTAGAAGAACCAAAGAAATCTATGCAAGCACACGGACTCAGTGGTGAATGAACAGTAGAAATAAGGCTCAAGCTTTCAAATTTGTGAAAAGTGTAAAATGAAGCCCTGGGTCTCTATTTATAGGAAACCAGTGGGCCTCGTACCTACCTACCAGCACGGCTGCGAAAAAGCAACCGCGGACCGCGCTGGGTTTTGAATAAGAACCCTTTCAGTAACCATCCCACACGTACCGCACAAAAAGAGACGCGGTCGCGTGAGTCCATCGCGTACCGCACTATCATGACCGCAGCCGCGTGTAGATCTTCAGAGACCAGACATTCTCAGCTCATGCCAGTACAGACCGCACAAAGTGCACCGCGGCCACACTGGTAACTTCAGAGACTGTGCATTTTTCACACTTTGTTTTGCACTGCTTCAACACAATCCCTGCAACATCTCACAAACAATTAGCTCAAAAATCCTAATCTACAAAGAAAATCAAAGAGAAAGAAAAAGACATGGGTTGCCTCCCAAGAAGCGCCTGATTTAACGTCACGGCACGATACATGTTACCATCATATCACTTCAAATTAATGAGTGCCACCACTTCGTGGTAGTATAGTAGTAAGTATTCCCGCCTGTTTCGCGGGTGACCCGGGTTCGATCCCCGATAACGGGTAGAAGTTACTAAGGGGAGATTGATATATTTGGGGCTTATGTTATAACCGTTGCACATTTGTACCCATTCTCACACCTCTCAGTAGAGAGAACAATTTTGCCCAATTGGCTCTCTCGAGACCAATTGGGTAGGCGAATTAGACCAAGCAACTAGGGTTCAAGTAGGGTAATTACTCTCTCGAGGTTTAACCCGTTAATTGGGACTACCATTTCTCATGGGTCCATCCCAATTCCTTGTAGGGTCAATTTTAGAGTCATGGAATCTTTTTCTCAAGAAGCGTCAGACCCACTAAGCTTGAATCTGTGTTTGCAACCACAAATTTGAAATTAAAAAAACAAAATTAACCTAAATAACAAATACCCAATCTCAATCTCACCCTAGATGGAAACACCCATCAACTACCCACACTAGGGTTAAGCCACAACCCTAGCTAATGAGATTAGCTAGACATAATTAAAGAAGAAACAGAAGAAATAGATGAGGAACTAAACATATTAATTAATTACTAAGTAGAATCTACAATAATAAAGAGAAAAAGTGCCAACAATGGATAAACTAGTCATTCTCACGAGCTCAGCAGCTTCAAAAAAACAAAACTTAACCAACAAATGATAAAATGTTCTATTTATACTTGGCTAGAAAAACTGGACAAAAGTACCCCTGCGGGGTTAGCACGGACCGCGCAAACACGACCGCGGCCGCACTGGCTCTTCAAGTTTCCATCCCTCTGAACTGATTAGCGTGGACCGCTAATACCCCTGCGGGTTCAGCACGGACCGCGCAAACACGACCGCGGCCGCACTGACTCTTTGACTTCAATTTTCCATCCCTCTGAACTGACTGGCGTAGGCCGCGTAGAAGGTTAGCGCGGCCGTAGAAGGCCCTAATACGGACCGCATGATTATGATCGCAGACGCATAGCCTGCATCTTGACCAATTCACAAACTCTCTAAATCTCCTGACGCTGGCCACATGAACAAGTATCGCGGCCGCGTAAGCTGAACGCGAGCTGCATAGATTTGAACACGGCCGCGTGGTAAATGCTCTGAATATACACCACCTATGAATCTCCTAGTGTAGCCGCGTGCACTTTTATGCAGTCCGCACTAGGCTCTGCTTTCCATCACTCCACTTGGCCTTTGATACTTGAGTAGGTTTCACTCCTTTTTGAGCCAATCTTTGACATTTCATCACTTTGTCACTCAAACCTGCAATCAAGCACAACCTGTAAGTATTTTGGGACTATTTTACAGCAATTTGTGCTCAAAGCATAGGCAAGTAGGGGCATAAAACACGTTAAAATCGTACTTATCACAAGCCATCTAATAGTTCTCTTTTGGTCTCTAGTGTCTTGCTCGGGGTATTCTTGCATTTTTAGAAACCTTTTGATATCATGGTACCACGGCTGGGTTTTTGGTTCTTCCCCAACCGTATTACAGTACCCATGTCTTTCCCTAATTTAGGTTTCTAAGGGATCAATATGGACATTGCCTGGGTAGGGAAACATCGTGGCCAGAGCGGCGAGTGCATCAGCTAGTTCATAATGACAACGAAGGATGTACCTGAACTCTATTGACTTGAATCGCTTGCTAAGATCTTCCACATGTTGTCGATAGGGAATAAGTTTAACATCTCGGGTTTCCCAGTCTCCTTGGGTTTGCCGAATAATCAGATCTGAGCCTCCCATAATCAACAACTCTTCAACATCTTGGCCGATCGCCATGTTCATACCCATAATGCATGCTTCATACTCAGTAGTGTTGTTTGTGCAGAAAAACCGAAGCCTGGTTGTGGCCGGATAGTGCTGACCAGTGGGTGAGATCAAGACTGCCCCAATTCCTACACCTTTTTCATTTACCGCTCCATCAAAGAACATTTTCCAAGCAATAGTACCCTCGAATATCGCCTCGATTGAGTTTACTTCTTCATCCGAGAAGTAGGTGTTCAAAGGTTGGTATTCTTCATCAACCGGGTTTTCAGCCAAATGATCTGCCAATGCCTGGGCTTTCATTTCCGTGCGAGTGACATAGACTATATCAAATTCAGTGAGCAAGATCTGCCACTTTTCTAATCTTCCCGTGGGCATCGGTTTCCGGAATGTATTTCAAAGGATCCAGCCTGGTTATGAGGTAGGTGGTGTAGGCTTGCAGATAATGTCTTCGCTTCTGAGCGACCCAAGTTAAGGCACAACAGGTTCTCTCCAATAGAGTATACTTAGCTTCATAGCTGGTAAACTTCTTGCTCAGGTAGTAGATCACCTGTTCTTCCTTTCCAGTTACATCATGTTGTCCGAGGACACAGCCGAAAGAATTTTCCAAGACCATCAGGTACAACAAATGAGACCTCCCTGGCTCTGGTGGGACCAAGACTGGCGGATTTGACAGATATTCCTTGATCTTATCAAAAGCTTCTTGACATTCATCCGTCCACTTGATTGCTGCATCTTTTTTCAATAATTTGAATATGGGCTCATATGTGGATGTCAACTGAGCAATGAACCAGCTGATATAGTTTAACCTGCCCAACAAAATCATCACATCTTTCTTGGTTCTTGGAGGAGGCAAATCCCGGATAGATTTTATTTTTGTTGGATCTAACTCGATACCTCTCCGACTGACTATGAAGCCCAAAATTTTGCCGAATGGGACTCCAAACGCACATTTGGCTGGGTTCAGCTTCAAATCATAGTTGCGTAACCGCTCTAAGAATTTTCTCAAATATCGGACATGGTCATCCTGGGTTTTGGACTTGATGATTACGTCGTACACATACACCTCTATTTCTTGATGCATCATATCATGGAAAATTGCAGTCATGGCCCTCATGTAGGTCGCCCCAGCATTCTTCAGACCAAACGGCATGACTCTGTAATGATATGTACCCCAGGGTATGGTAAAAGTTGTTTTCTCTGCGTCTTCTTCATCCATCAACAACTGTGATATCTCATGCTTGGCTTAGTTATCAACAAGGATGTGGATGTTGGGAAAAGGGAAGTTGTCTTTGGGACTTGCGTTGTTTAAATCTCTGTAATTCACACACACCCGGTTGTTACCGTCTTTCTTTGGAACTGGGACTACATTAGCCAGCCATGTGGTGTACCTAACCATTTAGATCACCCCTGCTTTCAACTGTTTCGTGACCTCTTCTTTGATCTTGTCACTGATATCAGTTTTAAACTTTCTTTGCTTTTGCTAGACCGGGGGGCAATCGGGGTAAGTTGGCAACTTATAAACCACCAGATCAACACTGAGCCTTGGCATGTCATCATACGACCAAGCAAACACATCTTTAAACTCAAACAGGAGTTGGATTTTTGCATCCTGGATTTTATCATCCGTGCGAATGCTTATCTTGGTTTCCCTGATTTCTTTAGAGCTTCCCAAGTTAAGCGGCTCAGTATCATTTAAGTTTGGCTTAGGTTTATTCTCAAATTGTTCTAATTCTCGATTTATTTCACTAAAAGACTCTTCTTCATCATATTCCGGTTCTTGGTTCAATATTTCACAATTAGATAGCGTGTTTGGATCTAGGCATGAAGTTCGCAAGCATGTCATATTATTTAAAGCCGCATTATTAGAATTGAAAGAAGAAATAAAAGAGAAAAATAGCAAAAATCAGAAAGAATAAAGAAAGATAAATGATGAAATATTGATTTCATTTCTTGGAATTTGCAGATAACAGGATTTATATTTTGGAAATTAAAACACAGGAAACTAAAGAAAACATCAGAGTTACACCCTAAAATAACTCGCGATGCAGAAAAAGTGGCAGGACAGGTCTACCGGGACTCCCTCCTGATTGGGAATGGCGTAGCCTTCCAATTCTGTAGCTTGGCATTTGGTCCCATATACAGCACCTAAGCAGTGCTTGAGCCCTCTCCTGGCTAAACCATGTGGGTTTCGTATAGTATCTTTCTCATTGCCTCAATATTGCTTCAATCTCTTCGACCGTCAAGGTCTCATCCTCTTCTTCTTCATTGTATTTTGGATTGACAAAGGTCTCGTACAAATATGGCAGTGGTTGCGGAAAAACCCATCCGCCATTTTTTCTGTTGTTAGCCCATTTTATGTCATCTGGAGTAGGTTGGAAGCCTATCCCGAAGAACTTCTCAGTGGTAGGCAGGGTAATTGGTTCAGCTATTCCATGCAGGGACTTTCCAAGTCCCTTCCCTGGTTTGAAGCCATGTCGGATCATTTCTTTAGCCATGATGATTGAGGCATTGGAAAGGATGGGTTGGGGGCAAGGGTTTCCTTCTTCATACTGGTCTGCCACCACAACTTCAAAGGCTTGATAAACTATGTGCTCGCTGCCTTCTCTCGCTTCAAGGCATGGTACTGAGGGGTCTCGATAAATTGATTGCTTGTCCTTCCCATGGACCACGATTTCTTGATCCTCATGCTCAAACTTTGCCATTTGATGAAGAGTGGAGGGTACAACCCCTGCTACGTGGATCCATGGTCTCCCAAAAAGAAATTTGTAGGATGTGTCCATGTCTTGAACTTGGAAAGTCACCTCAAAGTTCACTGGGCCAATGGTCAGAATTAGATCGATCTCTCCAATCGTGTCCCTTTTGATATCATCGAAGGCTCGTACGCAGACATTATTGGGATGAATCCTGTCAGTCCCAATTTCAATGCACTGTAGTGTTGAGAGTGGGCAAATGTCCACCCCAGAACCTCCATCCACCACAACCCTTTTCACGTAGTATCCTTCACATTTGACAGTTAAGTGCAGGACTTTGTTATGTGCAGCGCCTTCCGGAGGCAAGTCTGAATGAAATCTGATTGATAGCGAAAAATCTTTCCACAGTTCTTTCTAATTGCTCCACAGAAGTCTCAGCTGGCACATATGCCTCATTGAGGGTCTTGATTAATAACTTCTGGTGTTTAGGGGATTTCATCAACAAAGATATCAAGGAGACTTGTTCAAGAAACTTTCGAAGCTGGTCAACCACTTCATAATTTTCCATCTTCATTTTTTGAAAGAAAGCTTCTGCCTCGTCGGCACTTATAGGTTTTTTAGCTGGGAAGCGCTTCCTGGTGGCGTTGTTCAGTTCTTTCAGGAATACTTTTCCATAGGGTAATTTTTTGAACCTCTCCTGAGATTTCCTTGCCCTTATACGTCACCACTATTTTATGGTAGTTCCAAGGCACCGCAGAAGGATCTGTCATGGGCCTCTGTAGTGCACGACCAATAACAACGGGCTCACTCAGCCTTGGTGGATTAGTTGCCCCCGCACCACATAAGCTTCCTTGGGCACATACATTTGGGTCGCCTTGTCCAGTTCAAATCTCCTGGGAGGACTCAAAGTCATCTGTTTTTCCTTATGGCCCCGAGGGACATAGAGAACAACATCTTTGGCGGGCACTACCCCAGTTCCTGCTTCAATTTTCTTCTCTAATTTTGAGTGGGTGGTTTTTTTCTTTTGCTCCCCTTTGTCTTACTTCAGGGAAGTTTTCGGTTTCCTCTCTACATCAGCAATGGCGATGATGGCCTTTAATGCTGGGTAAAATTCCTTATCTTCATAGATCATTCTGATTACCGACCTGTTGTTGTGGGCCGGCAGCGGGTTGTTGCTCACATTAGGGATATCCTCGTCCCTTAACACTATCTTCCTCTATTTTATCAAATCCTCCATGGCTCTTTTCAAAGTCCAACAGTTTTGTGTATCATGCCCCTCAGCTCCTGAGTGATAAGCGCATCGGGCGCCCCGTTGGTAGTAGGGTTATTCTGGGTTTTGCCTGTTTGCAGGTACGGGCTACAGCAAACCCATTTGGACAAGCTTTGGAAATAGGCTGGAGTAAGATTCACCGATTGGTGTAAAATTTTGCCTCCTAGGTGGCTCACTGGGAGGGGAGTTGTTTTGTAGAGGACAGGGGTTGTAGTGGTTTTGGCAAGGAGACTGGTTTCTTTGAAATGGAGTTTAGTTCCTGTTAGCTTGTTGCTTAGGCCGGACAAAAGGTTGAGCAACCGCATATGGCTGAGGAGCATAGGCCATGTCCTGGTGAGGGTAATAATGCTAGGGGGTTCTTTCTAGGAACATGGATCTGGGAGCATGGTGTCTTCTTGCACCTGATGCTGCCATGGATGTTTCTTCTTTCTTCTTACCTTTTGCTACTCCTCCAGACCCGCCCTGAATGGCTTGGGAGGTTGCTATAATAGCGGATTAGCTTAGGATTATGTCTGTTTTCAATCTATTTTCCACCATTTCACCGATTTTGATAGCTTCCGCGAATGGTTTACCCATAGCTGACATCATATTCTGGAAGTAGTCGGCTTCCTGAGCTTAGAGGAACACTGTGACCATTTCGACCTCGTCCATCGGAGGCTTTACTCTGGATGCTTGCTCATGCCATTTGATTGCGTACTCCTGGAAGCTCTCCGAGGACTTCTTTTTAAAGTTTGCCAACGAGTTTCTATCTGGAGCAATGTCTATATTGTACTGGAATTGCCTGACAAAGTCTTTAGCAAGGTCATCCCAGATGTGCCAACGAGATATATCTTGATCCATATACCACTCGGAGGCAATACCAACAAGACTTTCTCCAAAATATGCCATGACTAATTTTCTTTTCCTCCAGCTCCTCGCAACTGATTGCAGTATTTCATAAGATGAGCAATAGGATCACCATGTTCATCGTTCTTTTAAAACTTTGGAGTTTTGAATCCCAGATGCAATTGCACGTGAGGGGACATGCATAGATGAGCATATGACACACTTTTCTGCCTACCCAGACCCTGTATGTTCTTGAGGCTCTGCTCCAAGCTTCTCATCCTCTTTACCATTCTTCCTGTTGGGGAGTTTTGGGAGTCTTTTCCTGTCCCGCAGTGAAATCAAATTGAGGCGGTTGAGGATAAGTATAAGTGGGGAACTGAGGAGGCTCCATTTGGAAGGTAGGTGTTTGGAATGTAAAGGCTGAAGGATCAAAAGTGGGCCTAGTCAGTGCAGGCTGTGTTGTGGTTGAGCATAGGGGAGTAGTGAAGATATTGGAGGCCGCTCTGGACATGAACACCTGGGGGAGAACCTCAGAAGGTGTTCCCACGAAATGAGCTGATATGGTGGGCTGTCCAGTTGGGTGTTTGGATGGTTGATTGAAACATTAGAAGTACCCCTTGATCTGGGAAACAATTTGGGGAATCCTGAGATAGCACTGGGCGGCTCTCTTCCATTCGCCCAAGCATCCCACATTTCCATGACTCGAAGACGTAAGATCCTGTTCTCTTGAGCCGCTGCAGATTCCGAGGTCGGGATGCCCGAGATTAGGCTATAATATGCGATGGGAACCGTTGGCAAGGTTATTTCTGAAGACATACCGATACTCCCCTTTGATCTAGTAAAGTATGGATGTGAAGCCAGGTTACCACGAAAGACCAACCACCGTTTCTACAAAACCTGGATTGGGTGACAGTAACAAACGGTTAGTTTGAGACAAACAAAAGATAGGTAATCGCACTTTGGGTGTGATGCACCTATACATTTAAATGGGTTTCTACATGTTTTGCAGTGGTTGCATGCTTCATCCTGGCTTTCTTATTCTTTTCTATTTCCTTCTTTTCATTTCTACTCTCTTTTCTCTGCTTTTTCTTTTCTTTTTTTTTGCTTTTTTTCTCTCATCATTTTTTCCATCTTTCTTTCTCTCTTTTTTTCTTTTTTGTATTTTCTCTTATTGGAGCTATTTAACAAAATATGATCAAATTCGATGAAGATTGCCTACGTATCACGACACTGCGTGAATTAGATCATTACGTAGTTCAAGAAAAAATAAATGTGAAAGTAAAGAGATAATTTTTGGGAATTTTCAATTTTCAGTAATAAAACTTCTATTACAAAATATGTTAACTATTCATTTTCTTGGAAAAAATACAGACTCGATGCTTGAAAAAATAGGAATACATTAAAGCTTCAACTACTGGGGCCCGAGGGGCATAATTCGGCCTCGCCGCGGGCCTATGTGCGAGACCCCCTTATAGTCGATCCAAATCACCAATAACTTGACGAACAAAAGTCATCACTGCAGCAAAGAAGGTGATACGAGTCATGTCCTCGCACGCTTGGCATTTCGTGGTGATATAGTCAGCGATGGCCCTAATCCTTTCTCTAATTTGGCTTTTTTCCTGAAGTAACCACCCTATCTGCTGGTTCCGGTCTTCCAACACTTGGGAGTCATGAAAGTGCTGATATTGCAATTGTTGTATGTCTTTCTCCATTTGAGCCATCAGCTTATAACAATGCTCCCTATCAGCCTTGAAATCTTTAGCCCGTTGGGCTGCCTCATCCTCAAGAGTAGTCACGTTTCTTCTCAGGCTAGTGATGGTCCTTTCTTAGTTTTTCTTCTTTTGCTGCACAAATTGTGCCCGTTCTTCTGCTTTCTTTGTCCATTGTGCCCCGATTTTTGCTAGATTATCTTCAGACTTTTCCAGGTTTTCTTGGCACTCGAGGACTTTCTTTTTTAGACCACTTATAAGTCTTTCATCAGCCCGACTTCTTTCCGGGTTATTGGCAGCTGTTTTCATCTTTCTGATCAGATCTTTAAGGGCCTCATTTTCCTAGGTCAGTTTCTTCTTTTCTCCATCGTCTGCGGCGTCTTGAGCACCATTTTCGAATTGAAGCTCCATGACTTGCCTTTCCAATTGGCTTATTTTGGCTCTGTACTCATTCTCCTTATTTAACCAATCCAATTGCACCTGGGCCCTATCGGTAAACTGTTGGACATGTGGTCTCTTTGCAGGCCTTTTAGGAATCTGGAATCTTTTGCCAAACCAAATCATGTACTTAGGGTCCACTTCACCTCTAGCTCAGTCTCGCACTATGGTCTTAGGTTCAATAAACCTACACTCATTCCATACTTGGAGTATTTTTCCCTTCTAGAAATGCGGCTTTTGGGCCCAGTTCAATGGCGTGTTTACTCAAATCTTCATCACTGTGGACAGTTTGAAATCTTCCTAGCTGTCGCAAGACCCTGTAGGGAGCATAGGGCTGGATGCTCCAGATGCCCATCAAGAGGATATAAGATACTTCAGCTGACATGTACACTGCTTCAATGGCAGGAAGCCATCCAAATGCCCACTCAATCTTATCGGCAGTCAAGGATCTCAGATATGCAATCCAAGCTTCAGTACCCGTAAGGAATTCAATACCTGCTACTCGGGTTTCAAATTTTTCAATACAGCTTAACTCGGTCAAACCATAATTCATGTACCCAACCCGGTGACAGAGGTGTTCTTGCATCCATAACTGTAGTAACAAATTGCAACCCCGTAAGAATTTTCCCCCTTCCCGGCAGATAGTCAAGGCTCTATAGATTTCAGATACGATCAGAGGAACCACAGTGTTGTTGGCTTTATTGATTGGAACATCGATCATTCCTACAAGACCTATCTCTATATTACCATCTTTTCGTGGACAGACCACAACTCCCAAGAAGGCTACCATAAAAGCTATACCCCGCCTTGCCTCCCATTTGTCTTTGTTTCTGGCATGGGTTAAACCAGTGTTTGGCTCTTCAAAACCTCGGGGGTTACCATATCGATGGTACAAGAAGTGGAGTGTGCAATACCCTTCCAATAGATTTCCGTCCTGAACATCCCGACTAATACTCAGTAAATCCAAAAATCTGTGGGGAGATACCGATCTTGGTGCCGACGGATATCGGCTTCTAAGATTTCCGTTAAGGCCCGCATAACCCGCAACTTCCTCCAATGTAGGTGTGAGCTCAAAGTCAGATAAATGGAACACATTGCGAGTTGGGTTCCGGAAAGGTATTAAAGCTTCAATTATGTCCAACCTTGGCTTGACATTCAATAGTGCGACGAGACATCCCAGAACTTTTACCACTGTTTCTCTACTACCCTTTTCTAGATCATTCTACCACACATGGAGCTTAAAGGGGATCTCCTTAAGGACTGTGAAGGGTTCAATCTCATTCGTGTTCATCCTGTACATTTATTAAGGTGATTTAAAGACTCATTTTAACCTAAAAGATGAGAAAGCAACATTATTTTTTTAAAAAAATTTCATTTCAAAAACAAAACCCCGGCTTTAAGGATACAACCTTTTAGCACTTCGGGAAAGAAGATTTTAAGGCTCAGAGAGATGAAGGGTTTCGTAGTAGTTTATATATACAATTCAACAAATATCAAAGCGGTAAAACATTTAGCACATTGGGCATGAAACATGCAGGAAAATCAGATAACAGATAAAGCCAATCATAACAGCTATCCAAAGCTCGAATTCTTAAACCCTGAACTGAAGTTTTGAGTTTTGATCCCCAGCAGAGTCGCCAGAGCTGTCACATCTCCTTTTTTACACACCACCCCAAAAGGTAGTATATAAGGGAGGTTTTTCATGTATAGGTGACATTATTCGAAATAGAAATATTTATTTATCAGAGTCGCCACTTGGGATAGTTTATTTGGTGTCCCAAGTCACCGGTTTATTTTGAATCCCAACTCGAAGAAAATTTGACTTTCCTTGTGAAGTAATTCTGTTAATCCGGGGAAAGGTGTTAGGCACCCCCGGATTCTGTGGTTCTAGCACGGTCGCTTAAACTAATATAATTGGCCTATTATCTGATGTTAATACATGTTTTAGACTATAGTACAATTTTAACTTTAAACCGCTTTTAATTAATTTTAAAGAAGATTGAACGTCGTCTAAAACATGTCTTTGGATCGCGTCACATGAAATGCACCCGCAATCTGAAACACATTTTATTCAACGTTTTAGGATTTGGATTTGGGTCACATGAAATGCACACCCGAGTTTAGGAAGATAATTTTTAAACAGCGTGCCTAAAGCAAGTAACGCGTTGTTAACTTTGCGAGAGGCCCTGGAAATTCACTAAATGGCCTGTCCCGAGTTCTAAGGTTTTAAAAGGAAATAATTAAAGATGGCCACGCAATTTGTGATTTTATTTGGCGCGGCACACCTCGATTCCATTTTTAAAGGTTGTTCTAAAATTCAAGAGAGACATAGCTATTATTATCTAATACGGCTCACCTCCAATCTAATTAGTGGGCTTAATCAAATAGAACTAAATGTGAATGGAGATTTCTATCCAATCAACTAATGATTCACATGAGGGGAATTACTCATTTCCAAACATAGGATCAGTTCAACACAAATGGACCAAGGGCCCTAATTATTAACAGATGTAATCAACGTGGCTGCAGGATTAATATGTGAAAGACTAGGCTCCAAATGAATCCAGGCCGAGTAGTGTGTTCACAAAAGGATCCATGATTAGAAGTGGACCCTAGCTAGGCCTGTTTCTTATGATCTGACCGGCCCATGCCCAAGACACAATAATATAGGCATAATTGACATTAATCAAATAAACATGATATCTAATTATGCCTCAATAGGATTATTAAGGTAAGGTTTAGCCCGGTTTGTATTGCCTTGGTTTTATGCCTTTGAAAATTATCCACACGGTTATGAGATTATATGCCCTCGTGAGACGTTGCCGACAGCTACACCATGAATCCTCTACATGAGGCTGTCATCATAAGGCAGTGTGAGGCGCAGAGGAGTGATTATATAGCCAAGGTATATGGGTAACGAAATCGGTGCTATTGTCTCTCCCTTATTTGTACTTTCCTAATTTTTGTATTTTTTTTATTATATATAAAAACTAGCCCTAGGCGCTTTCCTAGAGGTTTGCCAAAAAAAATTTAACAGATTTGAGTTATGATTTAAATCCTTCGACATAAATTAACTAAAACTTCAATCAACTTCACCTTTTTTTTAAAAATGCCTTGGCTGAAAATGAACCCAAATTCGAACAAGGAGAGCTTCCCATAGGGGACCGAATCCTTAGCTCGAATGTGCGATTCAAATCATAAGCCAGCTCTTTTAGCTTCACTTTTTAATTGCAAATAAATGGACAAATTACAGTAATTAACATGTTCAAACTAAAGAAGATGCATAAACGATTGAATTTCGAATTTCTTGCAGATTTGGAAACTCTAGTTAAATGACCTCAAAGCTAAAACTATAGAAGTTAAACATTGAAACATAGAACCATTTCAACTATCTATTAGCCACAGAATTAACACTGGTATCAGCACAAATATTAGCCCTAAAATCATTTTCAGGCTCACACAATATTCCAAATTTAACATTTGAACTAACATTTAAAACATGATAGAAAACCTTGAAAACACTTAACATGGATTGCTAAATTAACCTACACTTGATCTTACACTACCAAATAGGATATAATTTAGTTCAACAGTCCATATACACAAATTCTCGAATATTCAACCAAACTTGATAGATTAGAAGTTAACCAAGGCTCTTGCATTCTAAACAAACCACTACTATACTAAGATGAATCAGCTAGGATAAAGATCATTACACTTTATTATTGAATCTAGAAATTCTAAGCAAGTAATGGACTTTGAAGATTTAAAGAAATCCATCATTTATTCATGAAACTTCAAACAGTTACAACTTTCATCATCTCATCTTCATCAACCAGAGAGTTTTAAGGATAGGTACCTGGAAGAAGAAGGAAATAAAGAAGAAGTAAGAAGTAACAGGTTCAACAGCACCAGTAACAGGGACAGGAATCAACAGCAATGACACCTAGACTTAGTGAATGAACCAGAAATCGACTTAAAACCAATGGAACAGTAATTTTCAACACAATTGGACCACAAAAACCTCCCAGAATAATACCAGAATCAGCTCAAAATCCCATCACTGTATGTTATTATTTCAGAAGCTTAATGAACCAAACAAACTGAAATACCCACGCAGATTCAACTCATTGTACCCCTTCAAATATTCAGGAATGATTTGAGAATGGAAACGTAAATGATTTTCTGGAATTTCAATAGAATAGTAAAAAATTTTTGTACATTTAGCTCTTTAAATCTCTAAATCTGATCTCCCCTATGTATTTTCAGCTCTTTTTATGTATTCTCTAAAATCTGACTTCAAGGCAAGGATACAATGTCTTTATAGGCAAGGAAGTAGGGCAACTTCAGATTTTTGTTTTACCACTTAGGTCCTCTTTTAATTTCTGCTTTTTGCTTAAAAGTCCCTAGGATTCTGACTTGTTTTCCTACCTAAAAGCCTGGAATTAAAATTAGAACCCCACACTAGAAGCTTCTAGGGGCTTCCTATTCTGTTATTGCAAGATTTCCCAACCTAGAATACCTATATTGCCCCTGACTACCCCTGTATTTACCCCTAGTCTACCAAACAGACTTGGGCTCAAAACAGCCGGGTATTTTGAACTAGGTCACAAAGGCTTTAAAAGTCCAAACTGATTCTAAATTGACCCTAATGGGAAAAAATCCAATTCATGTTCTACCCAAACTTTGACAAAGCTAAATTAATTCCTTGCAAAGTATTATCTTGATTTTTATGACTTAAGAGATCAAATAAAACATAACTAATTCTGGCTTAAACTACTGCTAATTAAAAAAACTTAAGACATACTAGACAATTAGAAACGTACTCGAATTATAACAAAAACCTTAAGACGACTACAAACTAACACCAAATCCAGAACAAACAAGAAGAGGAGATGAAATAAAAGACAGAAGAGGAAAAATACGTAAATAAAATGAGATGAACAAGAAAAAATACCTAAAACTGGCCAAAAACTAAATGAACGAGCTATGGCAGACCTCTTCGAATCAATTACCAAAATAGCTTTTAATCGTGTGTTTCCAACTGGAAACACACAAATAAAGGCCATCATGATCCAAACTCTGCGTAAGACCTATTAATTCGGACCTTGGGGTTTCTAGGTTTTTCTTTGATTTTTGATTCGAGGAGTTTGGCTAAGATTCGAGGGCTTGGAGCATGAGATTAGGGAAGAGGAGACCATGGGGATGCTGGGGTGTTAATTTGGTGGTGTTTAGGTGGTGGCGTCGCTGGCCAAAGCGAGGTTTCAAAGGTGGCGGCTAGGGTTTGGGATATTTGAGGGTTTCCAGTGGGATTTGAGGGAAGATGATGGTGTCATGGGCATGAGGGGGAGACACGAGTGTTGTGTTGTGAATTTGAGCAGGTTTGGCCACCGGCCGCCGCCGTGGGCGATTTCGGCGGGCAGCAGGCGGCGGTGGAAGGCGGAGAGGACGAGAGAGTCTAGGGTTGTGAGAGAGACAAGTTTGGGGGGTGAGCGTTTGGACATATATATATTTAAAACTCCCCACTTCTGAGTCGTTAGATCAACAAACCTCGACGGCTTAGGTTTGTTTTAAATTAAACGGTGTCGTTTGGACCTAAGGGGGACGGATCGGGTAACTGGACGGGTTCTGGAGCTGTTTGGGCCGGTTTTGTAGGTTGGTTCAAGGTAGGTTTGTTGGCTGAATTTGATTTGAGCTAGCCAAATTTGGGCATTTTATTTAAAGACTCACTTTCTTTTCCTTTTCAAAAAATTAAAACAAAACTAACGTTAAACCTAAAAAATTAAACTAACCTACCTAATTATATTAAGCTCTAATTAATAATCAACATAATTAACTAAATACCAATTTAACAAAATGCAAAGCTAAAATTAAGCAAAGCAAATAAATCAATTTTTTTTTTGTGATTTTTTTGTATTTTTGTAAAACCCTAATTACTAATTAACATAAAATATGTAAAATCAAGTCCTAAATGCAATACATATTTTTTTATATTTTTTCATGAATTATATAAATAAAAAAATGCATAGAAAAATGCAAATAAACATGAAAATTATGCAATTAAATTCTAAAATCAAATAATTAAAAGAAAAATCCTAAATCTAATAATTCTGTAGGAGTAATTCATGCGAGGCAAAAATCGCGTGCTCATACTACTAGCATTAGAGGAAGGTTTAAAACTAGCGGTGGAGATGCCATTTGCTGATATACAAATCGACAGACTCAATTGATATAATAACAATGCTTTCTGAAGAGAATAGCAGTACTAATGCATGTTTACTCAATTGCAGATCCTTAATGAAATAGTTGAAATCCCGGTGATCAGGCACAGTTTTAGAGAAGGAAATGCAGTAGCATATTGCCTAGCGAAGGAAGTAGTTAAGAACTTCAAGCTAGGGACATGTTATCGACTTGCACGTCCACCTTTTTTTGTTGAGCCTTTTTTGGAAAAGGACATGCAAGGTGTTTGTTTGGGTATTAAAAAACTAAATTTCAGTGTTTGTAATAGTCTAGTATCACTAAATAATAGTAATGTCCCTCGAAACTATATAACTCCTATGTAAGTTTGTTTTGAAGTAATATATGCTTTCTATCGTTAAAAAAAGAAGAAGTTGTAGGCTAGTCCCTGGCCCTGTAGAATGAGGGAGGTTACGTTGGTGGGTGGTTGTTGGAGGTTTTTCATTTTTGTGCTTCTTAACTTTTAAGGCATAGTTATTATAGTCGATTGTTAACGTAAATGTTTTGGCATATGACATGATAGTCTGTTGCTTGGTTACATATAGAATCTCCCCAATCACATGTTTGTGTTTCATACAACTGACACTAATTGTATGACTTCACTAATTGTATGACACAATCTTTTTGTCTCACAATTTTGTGGATCCAGATTTCTGTGGACCCAAAAGTGTGAGATTGGGGTCCACAAATTTATGAGACAAAAATTAGCCTCATACAACTAGCATCAGTTGTATGATACACAAAATAAAACTTTTCTCTCGCGTAAATAGTTCGCTAAAATTGGATGTAACGTACTATTATTGTCCTTTTTGTTTTTGTCTAGCTAACAGACTTATTATTAATGTCAATTATGTGTACTTTATTTCACGTATACCAAAATCAATCTTGTTGCTGTTTAACGTGATTGCTTCCTAATAAGTAGGTCCTAAATTAACTATGCTCTTCAAAAATTAGGTTTAGACCTATAAAGGTGAATAGGTCCTAAATTAACTATGCTCTTCAAAAATTAGGTTTAGACCTATAAAGGTGAATATAACATCTGTGTAAATATATTAAAATTAGCTTTAATTTTTTCTTGATAAGGCTCGTCAAGTACTTCATGTATGAATATTTGAAATTTCGTATTTATCTTTAGGAGGAAAACTATTGACTATCGATTTCGATTCTACAACTGACTTCAACCCCTTAAAGGGTCAGAATTAACTTTGGGATCCTTACATATATATTTGTAAGGTTGTGTACAATAGACACTTGTGGTGCGACCTTTCCCTGGACCCCGCGTATAACGGGAACTCAATACAATGGACTGCCCCTTATCCTTACATATATATTTGGTCGATTTCACTGTTTACTTTGATACCATAAGTTATACACTGATTAATGATTGTATAAGTTATGCATATATTACATTCGTCAACTACTTTTACACTATGAGTCAAAAGTTATAAGTTCAATTATGAGTAGCATAAATTTAATGAGTTACAAAAATAGGAGATATGAACTCATAATTTTATTTAATGAGTTCAATGTCAAAAACTTTAAAAGTTGAACATATAAAATTTAAATCATGAATTCGCCTATGATTAATACGGTGCACAAATCCTAGAAATCATGTAGGCCAAATTCAGGATTTATTAATTCAAGGTTGTGTGGCAGATATTCAGGGAGCACATGTTAACTTAAATGTAGTTTCTTCTTCACACATGACTTGGCCAGAAAATAAGGGAGAAATTATAATTAAAAAACCCTCAAGAAAACGGTGTTTTAAAAAATGGGAATAGAACTTGCACTTGTTCTTTCTTGAACTTTGAATAAACTTGTAAATTAATGCATACAATGAGACAAAATGTAGCACTGAGCATCCACTTTAAATTATTTATTAGATTAGTTAAGAAAATACCAAAAATTGACTTTTGAAATAAGCAGTTGTGATTGAGTGCCAGGTGCAGAATTAGTGCAGTGGAACAATATTACTAGTTAACATGAGAATGTGTCTCCTAGATAATGCAAATTAAGGTAGATATGGCTAAGGCCTAAGGGGTTGTAAAAAAAAAAATTTAACTATTTTTATTAGTTATTAATAAATTAAATACCAAAAACAGTTGACTTTTTAAATACAACTAGGAATTAGATAACCGAATGCACCGGAGAGGCGGATCCAAAATTTAAACTTTATGAGTTCAATCTTTAAAGTTCTTATCATTGAACCCATTATATTTGTAAAGTTATGGGTTCATATATATTATTTATCGTATTTTTTTGCAAATTTTTACACAAATTTTTTATCCGCGCCGAAAGTACTGATAGCCGGCTATATTTATTATTTATTTTTTCTAGCTATATACAGAGATTATACATTGATTATACACAATTATACACATATAATACATAAATTATGCATTTATTATACTTTCACGGGCTACTTTTAATTTAAGTGGTTGGATATGCGGCTATTTGAGTTAATTCTTCAAAAAAGAAAAAAAAAGAATTTGGCAAAATAGATTAATTAAGTAACAAAACATGAAGCAGAGAAAAGAAAATTTTCCAATCACTGACTTTAGAATAAATTAGAAAACGATATGTTAATACAAATTCACGGCATGTTGTTCAATCAGTGACTTCAGACTAAATTTTAAAATGAAATCTTGTGATGCAAGTTCAAAAATTCGATTCAACTTAATTAAACATTACTATATATTATTAATTAGAGTATAATATGCTAGTCAATTTCATCCTTTCTAATCAGGATGTTTTGTCGTATGGACAAAGCACATTGCGGTGATTATAATATATGCATTTATATTTAATATGGAAAAGGCTAAAAAAGTCCTTGAACTATTCGAAATAGCTCAAAAATATCTTTCGTTTATTTTTGGTGTCAAAAATATCCCTGTCGTCTATGTTTTGGACTACAAAAGTCCCTAAACCGTTAGTCTTGCCACTGAAGCTGACATGACAGTCCAACTAGGTTAGATTTGCTTACATGGCCATCCACCTAAGCAATCCAGCATGGCAAAACTATTTTCTCGGAAAAAAAAAATTCGAAAATTTTTATTAAAATGCAAAATCATAATTTATTCCGAAAAAATAAGAAATATTCGAAAAAATTATTTATTTCGGAATTTTTTTATTAAAATACAAAATCAACACTTATTCCGAAAATAGTAAAAAAATTCCGAAAAAATTATTCTTGATTGTGCTTTATGATTTGATTAAAAAACTCCATTGTTCTCTTTTGTGAATTTATGATTAGTTTGATCTAAATTTTTAGAAACTTATCAGGTATAGCTTCACAAAAGGCACACCTCTACTGTAAGTTTCAATTGGTTCATCCGAAGTTCTTGCAATTTTTGGAGTTTTCAAATTTACAAAAATTCCGAAATTCAACTTCAAGTGAAATTTAAAATTTTCATGATCGAACACTTATTCCGAAAAAAGTAAAAAATTTCCAGAACAATATATTAAAGCACGCTCCAAAATAATTTATTTTGTATATGATATATAATATTTTAATAAATAAATAAATTTTCCGATTTTTTTAAACTATTTTCGGAATAAGTGTTGATTTTGTATTTTTTAAAAATTCTGAAATAAATAATTTTTCCGAATAATTTTTTACTTTTTTTGGAGTAAATGGTGATTTTGTATTTTAATAAAAAAATTTCAGAAAAATAATTTTCTCAAAAAAATAATTTTGTCATGCTGGATTGCTTAGTTGGATGGCCATGTAAGCAAATCTAACCTAGTTGGACTGCCGTGTCAGCTTCAATGGCAAGACTAACGGTTTAGGGGCATTTGTGATCCAAAACATAAACGGCAGGAATATTTTTGGCACCAAAAACAGACGGATGATATTTTTGAGCTATTTCGAATAATTCAAGGACATTTTTGGCCCTTTTCCGTATTTAATATAAAGGACCAAAAGCTGGATCAGGATGGAAGATAAAATGTGAAGATGAGATTATAATAAAAGTGAGATTATATCTGCCATAATAAGACTAGCCCCTAGATTATTTATTATAATCCGAGGGTTTGTAATCTAGAGGGTATTTGGGTAAGCTTATAAGCTGGTCAACCTAGCTTACAAGTACTTTTTGGCTTATCTACGCGTTTGGTATAATTAAAAGTGTTTATAAGCCAAAAATAAGCCAAAAGCCATAAGCTGGTCACCCCCAGCTTATGAATTTTTAGTTTATAAGCACTTTACGTATGACCAAAACTTTTACTATTTTATCTTAAAATATTTCTTTTTATAACAAAACTCCTACATCGATACTCACTGCCCCTCTCCCCTCCCCCTCTTCCCCCAACCTCTTCAAGTCTGCAAATCTCATTGACTATTTAAGATAATCAAATTCTTTATTCCTTTGCATACTTATATCTATGTGATTGTGTATTAATCTTTGAACTATATGTAATAAATGAGGATATATCAAACTTTTGGTGTATTGCTTTCTAAGTGTTGTGGTGATGAAGACACTGTTTGTTTCTCTTCAAATAATTTATCTTATTTAGGTTTAGTTTTTTACTGAGAAACTAGTATCTATTTATTATTATTATAACTTCTGATTATATGCTTATCATAAAATAAATTATATTTATCATAAAAATTATCTTATCTAAGTATAGTTGTATTTAAAATAAAATAACAAATAGAATATTTTGTATTTGAATCGATTTGGAAATCTAAAATTTTGAAGAAATTACGCCCTTATAAGTGTAAACAGTTCTAAGGTTATTTAAGTTATTTTTACAGAAAAAGAGCTTATCAAAACACTTTTTATCAAATACTGCAACAACTTATTATCAATTTCAGCACTTGTACCCAAACACGTAACTACATATTTATTAAATCAGTTTCAGCACTTAAAAGTGCTCTTCAGCATCTAATGCTTATCAGCTACTTCAAATCAGCTAATCCAAACGGCCTCCTAGTTACCATATTAGACATGCAAACAAAAAGCGTTGGATTTATTATTAAGCAAAAGCTAGAGATAGTTATTACAGTGCCTGTGGAAGATCTCAGAGTGTGGGGGTAAAAATTGTGGGAGGAGTAAGTTTAAAAAATTGGGAGATGGAAGCGGAATTAAAATTTAAATTTAGTAAGCATAATATTTAAACTTCTTAATTTTAACATTATGCAATAAGAATATTGTTTACCCTCAAAATCGGATAACAATTGAATTTAACGCGGTTCTAAGGATACGTTATCTAATTTGATACAAGTGTGTGAAATCAAATTAGCGTAGAAATAAATAATATAAATATAAATGCAACCTTCCTCAATTGAGCAACCCTTAGCCTTGAAATTTATCTAACTTTAGCTAGAAATGATATTGTGGATGTAGGAGTAGAATGAGCTATGAAAAACCTAGAAATAACAATATATTACTTTCTGAGATATGTTACGATGTCCCCATGAATCACTAAATTCCCTCTATTTATTGAGGAAGACCTACCTTTTTAGATATTATTTTATAAGAAACATAGGTCCTTGATATTGAAGACTGTTGGCTCATTTCTTGACTAATTTCGTGATTCACGCCATAATGATTAGTTAGTGGCGAGAATGACGGACTACCTGTCTGATGAGTTGGTAAAGCTTTTCTTCGAGGCCATTGGGAACGAGATCAGTTATGTCTTCGATAAAATCGAGGACAAGTCTGATAATCTCGATAATGCATTCGAGTCCGATATTGTCATATTCCGATTTTGGATGAACATGCTGTATATTAGACCAAACATTTTGGCTGACCATGCTGGATATTAGATCAAACATCGATATCGAGCTCAGTTTTACCCGTAACTTTGAATTCTATCCAATTACAGTTCCAGATAATCGGTCGAGCATCGAACTCGGTTTTACCCGTATATAGATAGTCTCCTCATTTTTTGGAGAGTAGGCGATAGGAAACGATATGAGTCCTCAGTTTTCACTTCTATAAATCATGATGTAAGTGACAAAGGGTAACCGAAACATCCCGTCGATACAGTCTCCAAGGCATTAATTGTGTGTCAGTTAATGGTCAGATATCTTGGGATAGAACCATTCCTTAGAAAAGTATAAATATTCTTTAACCCCATCATTTGAACCTTTGCATTCAAACTCTTCTATTCTTAAGAAAGCTCCATCATCTTCATCCTCTGGTTTTCTAGCTTAGCTTCAAAGCTCCTTCTTTTTCATTTCTTTAAAACTTTGCGTAAGTTATCTGTTAAGCTCGCCTTCTCTTTAACCAACACTTTTTTTTTCTCTACTGTTTATAAGAAATGGAAAACTCTTCAAAGTCTTTTCCTCAAATAGAAAAACCTTCTTCTTCAAAACTATATGAGAACGTTCCGCCCTCTACTATGGAGGAATCGTTACCTGAACCCTCTCTGAAATCGTACATCCCTATGGGGTGCCCGACCGTGGCCTACTTCAAGGTTGAGAAAACCTCCAATGTATCGGGTATGTGCAAGCCAATCTTAAGGTACATATGTACGATTACTGCCAGTATCCTCGATAAGGTCAAAAAGAACTACAACTGGGTAGATAAACTCGTAGTGGTCCCAACCCCCAAAGAATCGATCACCAACCATGTGGAGCATTTTTTAAGTGTTTACACTTACCCCTTCATGTTGAGTCCTTTAGACCTACTTATCATAGCCTTTTGCAAAAGGTATGAAATGACCATCGGCCAGATTCATCCTTAATTTTGGAGAATTGTTATTCTGCTTCGTTTCTTTATGAGCAAGGTCGAAGGATCTCCATTTACCCTCGACCACCTCATGCGCCTGTATATCCATCGACTTTACCATGGGGAGTTAATCAAGCTCGCACGTTGAGCCACTAAGCCCTTATTCTCGAGCATCGATGAGGATCGGGACTAGGGCTGTTGGGCCAATTCGTTCAATTGAGGACCTCGGACTTAATCCTGGCTACACATGCCATTTCTTGAGAAATGAAATATGAAATGTAAGTACAACTTTTCCTTCAAGGTTTCTTTTATTGCTTTTCTTTTCCCTTCCTTCTCATCAACGTTATGCGGTGATGAAATTGTTACCTATATGCCGGATGCCATTCCTCGGCTGAAGGAGTGGGTGGTGAACATTGCATCTCAGAGACATTACTCCGAACGCTTATGGCGTGGGCGTTCGAAGGGCCGATGGGAGGCCCGTAATATAGGGTTTACAGATTTTCTTCAAATCGAACCAAATTGGTACAAGCCTTTGATTTTGAGTGTTATCTTGTCTCACCCTATTATGTGTGAGTTTGATTTTACTTTCTATTGATCTTTCACTTGCCTTAAAAGTTAGGGTTTTCAGATCTTGTTTTCTTAATTAGTTCGACTCACTGATTTTGGTGATATTTGCGTCTCTATTCATCTTTTTTTGTGAATATTCTGTTAACATTTTATTTTCCTAAAAATTAGGGTTTACTTATTTTTTTTCTAAAATTTGATTTTTATTTGATTTTGCATGATAATACTTACTTATATATGTTTGATTTACACTTTCCCTTTTTTACTTTTTCGATCTCTGTCTTTATATAAACTCCTCCTCATTACTTTTGAATCAAGATACTCTCACTAGACTTAAAAATTTTACTCTGTTATTCTTGCATCATCTTGTTCTATACCTTAGTTCTTGGCCGGATGAAAGCCAAGGCCACTAAGTTTTGGGTTCTTTCTTCTCATTGCTATTTAGAACACTGCAGACTTTTGTTCTTTCTTGTGTTTTCATTTAACTGGTAAGTTACTTGACTTTTGCAATTTCATCATTATGCATCTCTGATTTACATGTGTTCTTACTTCTGAAATTCATGACTTAATATGTTTCTAGGTTATTTTTAAGCACCACTCTGTTATCTTCGCACGCGTTTTAGGTCTATTTAGCATTCAGCTATTTCTAATGCTGCTAGTTCTGAGATTATCTATGCCTAACTTGGGTAATTTGAACCTTCCTAAGCTCATTTAGCTTGTGTATTAACGTTTGAATGTTAATGAATGTGCTTACCTGCTTTATCCTGAATCTCTGTAATGAATGCCTTACATTTGTAGTAACCTGTGTTCAGTCTTTCAATTTGTCTATCTGATATTGTGTCACACAGCATGCTCACTCGATCCCACACCTCTTTAGTGTTTGCTTGTAAATTTAGAACAGTTACCCTAGCCTGTTTTTCCTACCATGCTTGAATTGTTGTTTTGTGATATTAGGATGAATCTTTGACACAACTAGACCTACTTAAGTTAATTAGTTTACTATGTCAATGACTGAATGCCTACATATGCTATTTGACAGGAATTTACTTTCCATTTTGTTGTGAATCTCTGTAATGATAGCCTTGCATATGTTATGTACCCTCATTTGTGTTGAAATCTTTTCTATTGAGTACGATCTTGCCTCTCTGATAACATATCCCACAATATGTCTTTGGCCCACTTGATGCCATATTCCTTCTGTGATTACTGGGCTCATCATGTCCAAAATCCTATCCTGTTCTTGATAGTGATATTAGGATGTATACTTAGTATAATTTCCGATCATGTTTCAACCTATTTAGTATTGTGCATCAGTGTATAATAATCTTTGTCCCTCCTATAAACTGGTTAATTCTATCAATATGTGACTACATATATGCTAAGTGTTGAACATGCTTCTGAGTCTTTACTAGGCTTTTTTTTTTAAAAATCATATGACTTGTTAGATTGTTTACCCTATATGCTCAATTTGGCCGTGTCAATTTAAATCTCTCAATTCCTGTCTCTCGACTTTGGTCCACTTTCTTTCACTTGTTACCTGGGCTCCTTTGATTTCTCACTCTTAGCTGGCTGAAAGTCAAGGCAACTTAGGTTCTATCATTTGACCTCCCTAGTATGAGCACTACTCGAGGTCCAATTGAGACCCTTGTGAACTCTGACACACTAAGACTGGGTCCACAGCCATTTCTTGAATCTCCTCTATTGACCTCCCTAGTATGAGCACTGCCCTAGGTTCTTGAAGCCCTTGGGAACTCTGACGCACTAGGGCCTAAGGTTCCTTGCCATCTTGTCCTAATTGCTCAATTTTGTCCCATTTTCACTTACTGAATAAGCCAATGGACTTGTGTGTATGGCCGTTTTTTCTGAATCTTTGATGGCTACTGATTTTGGCTAAAAAGATTGCCTTCTTGGCTGTTGTGAACTATGCGGATTTAAAATTCAAGGCCTGGCCTGGCCGGGTATACTTTGAGATTTTCTTATGCCCACTATAGTTATTTTATAACTTTGTTATTTATTTCATTTATTAGGCCCGTAATAAGGATGTAATAACAATTGGGGTATTAGTAAAATGGAAAACTTGTTGATACCTAATTTTTCCCTGTAATATTTTTTAAATGCATATATACCTTCAAAACTATGCATTAGCATCAATTATATTTTTCCATAATTTTTACATTTTTAAATTAATTTATCCCGGTATTTTATTTATATAAATAATTATTTATTACACCACAAAGGACTATAAAAATTTTACGGTTTAATTTTTCTATTTATATTCATATTGAGCTCAAATTATTTCTCAAATAGCCACATCTACACTTTTGGGTTATAATTGCAATAACTTTACAATTATAGCCCATGCATGCATTATTGCATCATTTTACCAGAAAATACTTGTATTTTTGAAATATTGAGTAATTAGTTTAAAGCATTTACATGCATGAAAATTACTTTTTGTAATCGGTAAATTATTTTATAATATATATTTTATCAATTATTTGGGTATTTAATAAATAACCCTTTTTATTTCAGACCTAACCATTTTTACCAGCCCAAAACCCCCTTTAATATTTAACATAAAAGCCAGTCCAAACCCCTTAGGCCCAATCTGCCTACCCAACCCAATAACCCCTCTTCAATCATGGCCGTTGATCGTTTAGATCAACGGTCCACATTCACCCTTACCTTAATTGACCCTTAACCTACCCCAAACCTTTTTCATTCTCTCAAAACCCGCCATCATCGTCTCACCTCATCTCTCAACTCTCTCTCAACCTAACCCTACCCCTAGTCGTCGTCAAAGGAATAAACCTCCCTCCTATGGTGCTTCTATGTCTTCTCCGACCAACCCTGGCCTCCAACACTCCATGACTCATCGACTTCACGAGTCCTTGAGAGATCTCAAGGAACTCCAACTAGTTTTGGTTTGATACTTTGTTTACCAGCGTGTCTCGGGCTATTTTTTCATTCGTAAGTAAGGATCTCTCCTTGTTTTATTACGAATCTACGAGTTCTTGACCTATTCTCTTCACCTCTGCTATTTTTCTGAAAACCCTAGTTCGATTTTGTCGATTCTTCTCTGATCTTTATAGATCTGACGTGATTGAAATGTTATTAAGTGTTTTCCTTCAAAAAAATCTCTTGTTTTAATTGATTATTTCGATTTTTAATCATTCTTTATGAACTAGGGTTCATCTCAAACTTTTCTTCAACGATTTTTATAAGTTCTCAGTGTTTAGTTTATTTTTTTTCATCATCTTAACTGATTTTTTCATGAATGTTCTAACTCTAGTTGATTTTGTGTGATATACTGGTTTCTTCAATTTTGTTTCGGTACTTTGTTATTTCTGTGATACCAATCGTATTAGTTTATTCTGTTTTTGGGCTTAAATGTTTTCCTTGTTAAAATCCAGTATTTCTTTGGGATTTTACCCTAATTAATCTCTATTTATGGTTCGACCCTATTTTTCTTGCTGAATTCTGTATTTTTGTGAAGTTTTACTTATTTAATTTCTATTTATGGAATCTGAGTAATTCTTTCCCAAAAATCAGTATTCTTTTGAAGGTTTTACTGATTATTCCCTATTATTTTTCCCTATTAAAATCTGTGCGCACATATTTTATTTGTTCTTTATTTGTGACTTTAATTGATCATACTTGCCTAAATAAGTTATCCGTATGGTTTTGGGATTCTTACTGATTCCTTATTTGGTATGATTTGGATTCCTTACCCTAATTAACCCCTTTTACTGTGATCATTAAGTGATTACCCCTAATTAAGGGGTCTATTCCGGATTCCCTTACATGAATCGATTCTATGATTATTTGATTGTCCCCTATTTGACTGACATCTGATTCTCTTTACCTTATTTTCTCTACTCCCTAAATGCTATATATACACTCTTGTTCAACCTCTCAAGAACATGGACAGTAGTACAATAAATACATACACACACACACACACACTCAAACTTTCTCTCATCTCTCTTTCTGCTACTTGTGCTCATTGCTCGTCTAGCCGGCTGAAAGCCAAGGATAGACTGTGGAACTCTACCTGCTTTACTTTCTGCACTTTGCTTCCTTAACTGGAATGTTCTTATTTTAATATCATTCTGAAATTCAAATCTTTGTGTTTCATAGTTGTTAAATCCATGCCTATTTCCGCACTAGTTTAACTGATTATGTACTTAGTTGTTCTTCGTATTTATTGCTTTGATCAGTATGATTAAGTTTTAGCCCCTCTTGTTCAGTGTTTTAATCGTTATGTTTTCGATGCCCCCTTTTTCTAAAGGCGAAATCGGATTTACGACATTTGGGAGGACATCTCTATTCCCGTTTGGGATTTGGGTTCTTGGAATGGAAGAGTTGCCACCTAATGATTAAGTGCATTAGAAA
Organism: Nicotiana glauca; assembly: GCA_026770625.1. Taxonomy (NCBI): domain Eukaryota; kingdom Viridiplantae; phylum Streptophyta; class Magnoliopsida; order Solanales; family Solanaceae; genus Nicotiana; species Nicotiana glauca. The sequence goes on along the minus strand of MU762169.1, from coordinate 12,647 downwards.
ACTAAGGTTTTTTGAGTTGGAAAACTAGAGTTTGGGTAAGGGCTAGAAATTATCTCGAGGGAAAGGTATTAGGTACCCCTCAAGATCCACTAGTGTGGTTCCCGGCCATGTTACAATTGTGACTTTAAGTGCAAATAATAAGTAAACAAGCAAGAATTGCAAATACGAGGTGGTTTTCATATAATAGTTGCAAGTAATTGAAATGAAAAAGAAGTTAAAGAAGCTGGAATTTGCGAAAAAAAGCAATTTTTGAAATTCTGAATAAAATAAACAAGTAAAGGAAAGGGGGGTCCTAGGTTTTTAAAATACATGGATCATCCACACTACACCGGTAGCCAATCGTACGCATGGTGTTATCGCATGATCATCATCTCCATGTCTACCCTTCCCACCCCGTTAAGGTATTAAGCGCGGAATTGTATCTTTACTTATTGCATGCTATTACCCGTCCCAATGCTATCAGTCCCGGAGGCATATAGGACTACTAATCCTAAAGAGAAGAAAGTTGGGGGGATTCGAGAGTTTCAAAGGATAACATTCTAAGGTGACATTAAAAACATATATAGCAGATTTGGGAGAGCAAATAAGCAGATGTGGCTCAAATAAGCCTCCTTAAATCAAAGAAAACCATATAGTTTAGCATGTCTTACACATGCTGGTTTGGTCTGAATTAAATTAAGGCATAGGATAGGTTGATTTACCACATATTTCCCAGATAGGGAGTCCAAATTAACCTTGCTTAGATGTAGTTGTCAAAGACTGACACAATTGATTAATTTCTTAATCGTTTGCCTAGCGTTAAACGGGACCTATAGGCATGATATCTATTTGTTCAGAGATAAAGGAGTAAACTGATTGCAGAAAAGAACGGTTAATTACAAGGTTATAAGTTCTGCGAGTGTTAAACAAAATTGCTACTAATTTTAGACTTAGGAGCGAGTGGACGATTCAGGTTTGAGTTGATAGCTCCTATAGGCATGCTTTCTAGGCATTACTGATTTTTAAACACTGTTATTGTTCATGCAGAAATCCTATAGACAGGTCATCTATATGCGATTGATTATTTAAATCCTATAACAAGTTTTCCAGATGACTGATGCATATACAAAAATGCAAAAGTCCTATAGGCATATTATCTATATGATATGCAGATTTTCAAAGACATGGTATCGATACGAAAATGCAGAAAATCCTATGACCAGTGTATCTGTATGAAATTGCAGAAGAAGCCTACAAACATGATATCTATATGAGGTGCAGAATTTCAGTAGTTAACTATGTGAAGATGCGGAATTTAAGAGATAGTATTTCCCTATAGTCATGGTATCTATATGAAATTATGGAGAAAGCCTACGAACATGATATCTATATAAGATGCAGAATTTCAGTAGTTAACTATGTGAAGATGCAGAATTTCAGAAACAATATTTCCCTATAGTAATGGTATCTACCCTTTTTGTATACATGATTGACCCTCCCTTTTTACTAACACCCAGTAGTTATTACAAAATTATTACAGACCAAATGAATCGGACAGAAAGTAAAATCACATCAGTGATTACATCTTCATCTAATCAGCCTAATCCAGACTCAGAGTCTAATAATATGAGATAAGTCAACTTCCAAGATCAGATTTTAAAGCCTTTCTCTTATTTGGGATGTGTCAAAGTTCCAAGGAGCTTCAAGAACCCCAAACAATGCTTACACCCCAAATATCATTGCAGAATCAAATTGTAGTGCAGTGTGGAAGGGCCAGCCCGTAAATGTCCAAGTTCAGAGAGAACTCAAGGTCCCAAGGCAAGGCTCATAGGGGGGGG
>MU762169.1:0-10692 GCA_026770625.1 Nicotiana glauca | reverse complement strand
GGGGGGGGGGGGTGCAGAACTTAGAGGCTAGGAGTAAGTGTAAGTGCAATAGAGGGGAATTAGGAAAGGCTAGGGCAGACTGGTGGTCATGCCCAGCAACCAAGATGCTGGCACACCCCTGACCAGCTTGTCAGCTTAAAAATTAGAGAGTTAGGACCAATTGAAGGTCAGGTTCAGCCTTGGACAAGCAATTTGGATACTGCCAGGCTATACCTTAACTCAATACACATAGGGGAATGGGGTATGGGGAAATTAAAAGAGGCTAGGATCGAAAGGATCCAGTTTTAATCCATGGACAATAACTTGTACATTGCCATGTCTTAAAACTATAGCCCAAGCACATAAAGGGGGTAAGGGATGGGGGATTCATTGCAGCAACAGATATACACATACTACTTCACAAGTTTGAACTTTATAAAAACAGTAAAATAAACATAGATATAAAAGCTTGTAAATAAACACATTGGGGTTGATGCTAAAATCAAAATTGGGACATACCCGTTTTAAAAGAGACAAGCAAAAGAAAGCAGCAGTCTTTGTGAAAGCCAAAGTGCAGATAAGAGAGTTCAGAAAGGGATTGCGAGAATTATAAGTGAAGTCTGAAGTGTATTAAGTTGTGTGTGTAAATTCGAAGACTCCTTTATTGTGTAAAGACTTAGGGTATTTATAGTGTGAAAGTTATGAGAAATAAGGTAAGAAAATAATTGAAGTCTGATTTTCAATCAATCACATAAAACTCCCTTAATTAAGGGATTCAAATTCAAACGGGTATAATCCAACTAAGAAAAGAAATTAATCAAACTCTTTGTGTAAAGCATGAAATTGAGGGCAAATACATAAGGGTTATTTAAGGACAAGGTTTCTGAAAATGCACGGTTGTATAATTAAGGAAAGAGAATCAATTAACAGCCAAGAAATCCCAAGTCCAAAATATTTGGTATGAATGAGCCCAGTCAGAAAAGGTGAAAAAAAGGTTTTACGCAAGGAAAATCAGTAACAATCAATTAAACCCCCAAAGAGAAAGGATTCTGATTCAATCACTAGTCGAAATCTATTTTAAAAGAAGGATTCAGTACACATATAAAGGCACACAGACAGGCTTAAACACAAAGCATGACCTTGTAAAATCAGTGGGAAGAATCCAATGTAGGAGAGTTTAGCAGAGAGTTTAGGGTTTTAAAAGAATAAAACTCTGACCTACATAATTGAATCCTCGGCGGAATCCCAAATTCTAGGGTTTCCACCTTGAATCAAACACAGAGATGGAGAGGCAAGTAGTCAAGAACAGGCTTCGCGTCTTCTTTCAGAAGCTCATGAGAAAGCATGCAAACAAGTAGAAAGGTCAAAAGCAAACATAGTGAAGCAACTAGTTTCGAGGCTTAATGATAGAACAACTGACAGTATAGGAAACAATTGAAGAAGTACATGCTTATAGAGGATGAAAATAGTAGAACATGGTGAAAACAAAAGCAGGCGAGAACCATAGCGTAGAAAATACAGTAGGAGAATATGCCAGGACGAAATATAGAAAACACAGCAAAAACATTCAATCACGGAGCATGAAACTTAGTATAGGAACACAGAAGAACATAATAGAACAAGTATAAGAATACAGTAAGAGAAAAAATACAAATAATAAGGAAAAGAAAATCGTAAAAACATTTGAATACTTTCCAGAAACCCTAAATCGGCAAAGAAGGGTTTTGGAGGCAATTTTCAAAACAAAATTTAGGGAAATCATTTAGAAATTCACGTATAGCACCGATACATGACAGATCTAAAAAGGATTGGAGAAAAACCTCAAATAGCTAGGGTTTCAAGAGGACCCTAAGACGAGAAAGGCTTTAAAAAATCCGATCTAAGTCGGATGAAGTCGGCATCAGACTCAGGAGACTAGGATACGCCGGCGCGTGGCCGGAGATGTTCGGAAACCTCGAATCGGTGAAGATCTGAGCCAAGCCTCTTCAAGGTTTGGCCTTGAAACCATTGCAATCAGGCGTGTAGGAGTCCCATGATGTAGATACAGGCCATCGATAGCTTTGGAAGCCATGGATTTGGTCGATTTTAGGTGGTGATTGAAGGTGGCGACTAGGGTTTCTGAGAGAGGTTGAGAGAGAATTAGGAGATGGGGGGGATTCAAGGGCGGCTACAGACAGGAAATGACTAGGGTTAGGGGTGATTGGGGAATTAAAAAAGGAAATGGAAATGGGGACCGTTGATCTGGGAGGTCAATAGTTGAGATTAGAGAGGGTAGGATGGGAAATGGGTTTGGGTCGATTTGCACGGGGCTTGGGTCAGGGTAATTGGGTCTGAGATTGGGTTTAATTGGGGGTTAATTTAGGGTTGTAATTGAAATGGTAATGAAATATATATTAAATAGCCAATTTTCGCTTTTTAATTTAATAAAAATAGTTAAAATGATTCTAAAAACAAATTAAAAGCATTTTGAGTATAAAAAATATATAGAGAAAAATTGGGTATCAGCACATGTCTAGGTTTCAATCTTATTGTTAGCTATTTTAGTCAGCATGTTTACTTTAGGTCTTGTCTGTTTCCTTCAACTAGCATGCTCATTTTAAGTAGTTCAGGCTCCTAATTTATCTGATTACCCACAATTGGTATGACTAATTCTGTGTGGTAGGACCCTTGTCCTCAATATGGATATTCCTGTATTCTGTCTCTATGCTCTAATGTCTATTATCAGTTTAGCTTTAAGTACAATTTCCTTGTTAATACTCTGAATCAGTAGTCTGTATTCTAATGCTATGAATTTGTTCATTGTTTGTCAATCAATCCCTACTTGTTCTGTATACTTGCAAATCAATATTCTTCCCCTCTTATCCATGTTCATGTGCTTCAGATTTAATCTCCATATGTTCCCAACCCCCTTGATCCCTGTTTGTGAACTTGTTTGTATTCACTTAGAATCAAGTAATAAATGGCTTTGAGTCTGGGCACTCTAAGTTTTTGTGATTGTCTGGTTGTTTGTTGAATCTTTGTTCTTCTCAGAATTACTTCCAAAACTGTTTTCACTCTTAACATTTTTTTCTTAAAACTGTTTCCATTCATGAAATACCTTTTCACTCCTAACATTTTTACCTCTATACTATTTTTACTAAGTTCTTCCAACTATGTCAAGCAATCTCACTTCTACTCTTAGATTATTTAAGTTGTTCCTCTCCAGTGAGTGTACTGCCTAAGAATCCGTGAGATTCCTCCGAACTCTGGCACACTGGGGCTGGCCCTTTCACATTGCACATAACTACTTCTTTACTTATAAGGATCTTGGTGTGAGCATTTCCCGGGGTCCTTGAGGCCCTTAGGTACTTTGATGCACCAGGATACCTTATTGGATACTATGGACTATGATATCTTGGACTGTTTTGAAGGCCTATTATTTCTAGGTTCCCTTTGGACCTATTTCAGGCTCCCTATTACATAGCTTATATTTATTATGTAATTTATTCACTTATGGTCTTTAATGATGATGTTTGTAAACAGATATTGGAGAAATTAGTAAAAGGGGGATTCTTATATGATTTTTTGGGGGAACTAGGCAGAAATCATACCTTTAGGTCTATATTATGTTTACTCGCATTATAAATCATGCTTTAAGTTTATACTATATTTACATGCATTAGAAACCATGCTTTTGGGATCACTTGGCATACTAGACAACTGTTATAGGCACACTACCTCATTTGTTACAACATTCTGTTTCTGCATAATCATGATCATCTAGAAATCATGTTATTAAGTTACTACTATAATTCCACCTAATAAAAATGATCATTCTTTCTGTACATTAGAGATCCTACCTTAGGACTGTATTTGTATTCGCTTTAAAGCATGTCCACATCGCCTAAATCAATAACTATCTTTTCTACAAAATATTTAAAAACAATCCCCACACTTAGATGTCATAGAGATAAGTGTATATAAACCAGTTCTGTAATGTAATATTCAGCACCTAGACCAGCATGCCTATAGAACTTAATAAATTTAAACTGTTTTAAATTGATTCCCAGAATTCTGATTTCATTTAGACAATATGTTTATAGGGTATTACAGATCCATGCCTAGACAAGCCTATAGGTAATCAAGGTCTAATAAAAACTGTGAAAATATGCTTTGCTTATTTGTGACTGCCCAGAATCAATAGGTTCTAAAATCAGTTGGTAAACTAATTAGTCTCTATCGCTTCGCATTAATAAAATGTTGCATATTCTCTGCTTGTCATGCTAACCTAGATATCCTGTTCTATGACCTTTATGAAATATCTTAAATGTGATGTTTGAGACGTGCTAATTGTTTGTTTTTTTTGTGGAGGTAAACATGAACCCCCTTAAGTGTTTCACACTTGACGACTGTTTGTTATTTGTTGTTGCTTAGATTTTACCTTTTAAACACCTTAGGAGAGTCTAGAACTGCCTAAAATTAGAGGTCATAAACACCTCCGAGACCACAAGGAAGGGATGGGTAATGCACACATAGAGTTCGTCTAATTAAAACCGCTTATATAACCGCTAATGGTAGGGTAATTGGGTAGTAAAAGAATATGATGACATGTGCGCTAATACCACGTGTAGCCCCTATAGTTGAGGAAAGATTATTGGGTATTGTACAGATGTGATCCTATAGGCTAACAAACCTAGGACTTCCCTTATCTTATTTACATATGTGTGCTTAGACCGCTTATCTGTTAAATTTCCTTTATCTTATATGTGTGCTTAGACTGCCTATCTATTAAATGACTAATTCACAAAATGAGTTTGGTCAGGACCCATCATTGTGGACCTCTAAGGGTGCCTAACACCTTCTCCTCAAGTTAATTTCAAGCCCTTACCAATCTTTAGTAACACAAACCGGTTTTATAAGTTACTTACAACAGGTGCCCTAATGCACCTTAAATCCATTAGCTAACGACTCTTCGACTTTTGTACCCCTTTCCCAAAAGAAAACGGGTTGTCCCAAATCAATGTCGAAACCTTGACTTCCACTGTGAAGTTGAAAAAAAGGGGGCGCGGCAGCATGGCGACTATGCTGGGATTTTTAAGCTTTTACCATAACAAATTTGCTTTGTGAATTAGTCCAAACGTTGCTTTTCTTTATTAATACTTTCACCCTTTTCCCTATCCCATTATGTGAATTAAATTGTTTATTTTCAAGTATTTATTTCCTTAATACGAAACCGACTTGTTTCTTTGTTAAACGTCTTTTAATTATAAATGATGTATTTATTATTTTTCTAACATGCAAATATGTGACAAAATGTTATTTACTGCTGCATAAATCATGCTCGACATTATACTCTGCTCATGCGTAATCAATCTATTTTCTTACCCATTCTGTACTTTTGAGGCCTTGAAAACCTCATTTAGGGTTGCCTTAATTTGCATGAGCAGCCCGGGCGCATAGCCCAAAAGCTTAAATATAAATTCTATGAGAAAAATGCTAAATTTTGATGTTAAAATAAATAAATTTGACATCAGTCAACATTTTGGATAACCGGATCCGGACCAATGATTTGACGGTCTTGAAGGGTCCGCAGGAAAATATGGGACTTGGGCGTATGCCCGGAATCGAATTCTGAGGTCCCAAGCCCGAGAAATAAATTTTTGTGTGAAATTATTTTCTGGAAATAATTAAGGAAATTGAAAATGAAATTTTATTATAAGACTATGGTATCGAGCCCGTATTCTGGTTCTGGCACCTGGTACAAGTCTTATATACGATTTAAGCACTTTCTGTAAAGTTTGGTTGAAAACGGACGTCATTTGACGTGTTTCAGACTTAAAATGGAAATTTGATGTTTTATGAAAATTTGGAAGGAATCATGGATTTTGAGGCTTAATTCGATGTTTACGATGTTATTTTGGCAATTTGATCGTACGGATAAGTCCGTAGGATGTTTTTTAGGTTGTGTGTATGTTTGGTTTGGAGCCCCGAGGGCTCGGGTGAGTTTTGGATAGGCCGCGAGTGCATTTGAAACCTTTGAGAAAATCTGGCATGATTAGTTTTGCATTTTTCGTAGTTGCGAAGCAGGTCTCCCAAATGCGAGCCTGGCATCTCAATTGCGAAGAAAGGGAATCCTGCACTAGGGTCGCAAATACGACCATTTGGTTCGCAAATGCGGGGTTGAGCCGGTGGCAAATGCGACTTTGGGCTCGCAAATGCGAAGTGCGAAATTTCTAGCAGAGTTCGCAAGTGTGAACTGTTCCTTCAGAATTCCCATACCTGCAGGGTTCGTGTGACGACCCAAAGAGTCATCACCTGTTTTTCCATTCGTTTCGTACTTTCGAGGACTTGAAAACCTCACTTATAGTTGCCTTGATTTGCGTGCATAGTCCGGGCGCGTAGCCGGAGAGCTTTCATGTTGAAATATGTGAGTTCTGTGAAAAAATTGATGAATTTTGATATTAATATGATTAAGGTTGACTTTGGTCAACGTTTTGGGTAAATGGACCCAGACCCGGACCCGGACCCATGATGTGACGGTCCCGGAGGGTCCGTAGAAAAATATGGGACTCGAGCATGTGCCCGGAGTCAAAATCCGACGTCTAGCACCCGAGTGAAAGAATTTTTCTGTTAAATTATTTTTTCTGAAATTATTAAAGAAAATGGAAATGAAAATTGATTGAAAGACTATGGTATCGGGCTCGTATTTTGGTTTCGACGCCCGGTACATGTCTTAAATATGTGTTAAGCGCTTCCTGTGAAGTTTGGTCGAAATCGGACGTCATTTGATGTGTTTCGGACCTAAATACCTAAAGTTTGAAGTTTATGAAGTTATAATGAAAAAAATGATGATTTTGAAGCTTGATTCATTGATTTTGATGTTATTTTGGCGATTTGATCGCACAGATAAGTTTGTAGGATGTTGTTGAGTTAGTGTGTGTGATTGGTTGGGAGCCCCTAGGGCTCGGGAGTGTTTCATAGGTGTTCCGGGGTGTTTTGAACTTAGGAGAAGTAGTAGATTTTCCGCAATTTTTTGCATAGTTCTTGGCTTCTTCGCGTTCGCGTTTGCGGTCTCCAGCTCGCGTTCGCGTACCTGTAGGCTCCCCTTCTTCGCGTTCACGTAGTAGTCCCCCGCGTTCGCGTAGTTCAGCCTCCCCCTTCACCGAGTTCGCGAGTCCCCTATCGCGTTCGCGTATAACCAAAACCCGGACCCCAGTCATTCTTCTACGTGTTAGCAATTAGCATCTCGCGTTCGCGGTGCCTTGATCCATTTTCCCTTTGCGAATGCCGCCCCTTTCCCGCGAACGCGAAGGGCAATTTTGCCCAGCGAATTTTTAAGTTCAAAACAGTAGCCATTACGGTATTATTCCCATTTTTCATAAACCTTGTCTTCTCCATAGCACATAGGTGATTCTTAGAGCTATTCTTCACCAAAGCTTCATAGGTAAGTGTTCCTAACTTCATTCCCTCTTAATTTCTTCAACTAATCACTAAATTCCTAGCCCTAAATTATGAAATCAAATTAGAAATTAGGGGTTTTGGGTAGAGTTAGGGTTTTGGGGATTTTGGGTGATTCAACCTCAATTTGGACTCGTGGGGTTATGGGTGACTAGGTTTTGGTCTGAGCCTCGTATTTGGACCATGTGGGCCCGGTGTTGAATTTTGGTATTTTTGGAAGAATGCTAGGAAATTCATATTTAGGCTATGGGATGTTGCCAATGAGTCTTTATTGATATGATAGAATTAATTATGCCTAGATATCATTGTTCCGGAGTCGGATTGTAGAGGGAAGGCGGTATTTGAGGATTGATTTCTATTCTTTGGACCGAGGTAAGTGTTTGATCTAACTCTGGCTTGAAGGAATAGGATTAGAGTGTTATTAATTGATAATTGCTAAATGATCGAGTACGGTGTATAGGCATGGTGATGAGTATCTATACACCGGTGTCTAGCATGACCGTGGATCCTTGTTTGTACTTATTCTGATATTTTTGGGACTCTTCCATGCTAATTGATTAATTCTACATAATGTGAAGAGTATGAGGATTAGATATGAATTGTAAATTCTTTTGAGTTTTGGCTCGAACGATAAAAATACCATTGAGTAAGAAATGAAAGAAATGGAAAGAGATATGATTAATCCCTTTCCGGGATGGTTTGAGTATATTGATTATCTCCATTGCCGGGATGTGAAAGTTTTATTGTTGCTCCCTAGCCGGGATTTAGCTGTTTATCTGTGTTTTCCCTTGCCGGGATTATTTTGTGTATTATATATTATAAAATGGGATCGTGTGGCACGCCGACAACTTATATATTATGAAATGGGATCATGTGGCACGCCGACCACTTACATATTATGAAATGGGATCGTGTGGCACACCGATCACTTATATATTGTGAAATGGGATCGAGTGGTAAGCCTACCACGTGACATTATGAAATGGGAGCGAGTGGTACGCCTACCACGTGACATTATGAAATGGGGGCGAGTGGTACGCCTACCAAGTGATAAAATGGAAGCGAGTGGTACGCCTACCACGTGATGTTATGAAATGGGATCGAGTTGCACGCCTTCAACGAGAGGAAATTGAAATGAGTGAGAGTGGTTTGTTTTCCCTTATTATGTGTTAGAAGGACTCAGATGCAGTTTCCTTGTTATTCTTTATATTCCATTTTATCTGCTACCCCATAAGCACGTTCCCCTCGCAATTATAATTGTTTACTTTCCGTTATTATTTTGTTGTACTTGTATATATATCTGCACATGTTATTTTGGTAGTCCGGTCTAGCCTCGTCACTACTTCGCTGGGGTTAGGCCAGGTACTTAGCAGCACATGGGATCGGTTGTGCTAATGCTAGTCTCTGTGCATCTTTTTGCACAGATCTAGGAGCAGCATTTGGGCCACAGCAGTAGTATACTGATCAGGAGCTGACTTCAGCCCAGGGACTTACGAGGTAGCCTAGCTGGCGTTCGCAGGCCGAAATCCCTTTCCATATTTTCAATTTGTTTTCATTGTATCGAGACAGACATTATGTATTTTTTTCAGACTTGTTTGTAGCACTTTTTAGTGGTTCGTGAGGTAGCGACTCCAGTCTTGGGTAGAGAAATATTAATTTCCGCATTTTGGGTTTTCCGTTATTTAAGTTTTAATAGAATTCCGCTTTATTTAAAGATTCGTTATCTTATTATTGTTATGTTGTTATCCGAATATGTTTAAATGCTTGGCTTGCCTAGCTTTGACAATAGGCGCCATCACGACTCCCGATGGTGGGAATTCCGGGTCGTGACAAGTTGGTATCAGAGCTCTAGGTTGCATAGGTCTCGCTACTCACGGACAAACTTGGTAGAGTCTGAGGGATCGGTACGGAGATGTCTGTATTTATCCCCTAGGGGCTACGGAGTTAGGAAAAGTTTCACTTTTGTTCTTTCTTGTCGTGCGATTCTGTTTCTCAAATACTGATTGTCTTTCTACTATGTTCTTTCGTAGAAGGCGATAACACGTGCTTCCTCTTTTACCGCGCAGCAGCCCGAGCCCCCAGCAGCAACTCCTGTGAGGGGTAGGGGCCGAGGTCGTGCCAGAGGCCGAGGCAGGGGCAGAGCTCAGCCCCGGGCGGCAGTTCAGAGATGGAGCCTCATAATGACTATGATGAGGAGGTTCCAGCCCCAGCAGCTCCGGTGGGCCCAGCTCAGGTCCCAGGGGGGTCATGGTCACCCCAGATCTTCAGGATGCTTTAGTCAAATTGGTAGGCTTTATGGATTATGGAGAGTGTCACTAGAACGGGTTTTCTGCCAGTAGCACCAGCCACTTCTCAGGCTGGAGGAGGGGTTCAAACTCCTGCTACACGTACTCCGGAGCAAGTAGCTCCCTAGACTCATGTCCCAGTGTTTCAGCCAGCTGTGCAACTCAGCCAGGTATTGCACCCTAGGCCGACGATGGAGCGGCTATGTCTTCGGATGCCTTGTGGAGACTTGATCGATTCTCCAAGATCTTCACCACCACCTTCAGTGGTGCCTCATCAGAGGATCCACAGGATTTTCTATTCAGCTGTCATGAGATCCTTAGGACCATGGGTATAGTGGAGACCAATAGGGTCGATTTTGCCACCATCCGGCTTGCAGGATCCGCCAAGACTTGGTGGAGGGATTATTGCCTATCTAGACCAGCAGGGTCTCCAGCATTGACATGGGATCAGTTCGCAGAGTTATTTTTGGAGAAGTTTCTCCCAGTCACTCAGCGGGAGGCACTTCGCAGGTACTTTGAGCGCCTCCAGCAGGGCTCTATGATAGTTACACAGTATGAGACTCGATTTATTGATTTGGCACGCCATGCTATTGTGATACTCCCCACAGAGCGAGAGAGGGTTCGGAGATTTATTGATGGATTGATTTAGCCGATCCATCTCCAGTTGGCTATGAGAGCTGGTAGTGAGATATCCTTTCAGGAGGCGGCCAATGTAGCCTGCCGAGTTGAGATGGACCTCACACAGGGAGGCAGACAAGTGTCGGATAAGATGCCTCGTCATTCTGGTAGGTTTAGTGGTACCTCGTCTGGAGGTAGGGATTCTTATGGCAGAGGCCATTTACCGAGGCCCTTTCAGTCAGTTGTTCAGGTTTCTCATGGTACTTCCGGTGGCCGTGACTCTCAGTCGCAGTATTCTGACTAGCAGCTTTTCAGTTCACCATCAGCACCTATCAGTGCACCACCACTCCGTTATTCTCAGCAGCCGAGGGCT
>MU762165.1:27316-51904 GCA_026770625.1 Nicotiana glauca | reverse complement strand
TTGGGCAAAGTTTTTAGTTTAAATAGGGTTTAGGTCTTAAAAATCCCGTTTTTACACTTCAGTCCCTCAACTTTAGAACCGCGGTCGCGGTGGAACCGCGGCCAAACCACCCTTCTGAATCTTTAAACTTTAGCGGCCCTCACCCACCGCGGTTCTACCGCGGTCGCGGTGGAACCGCGGTAGAATAGTGTCTCTGATTCTTCAGGGCTGTTCAGACGTGATTTCCATGTACTTTTGCAAATATGGCCTTTTTCTTCCACTTTTGATTCCAAAATTGCTCCTTAGCCTTCCTTAACCATTTTGTACCTACAATTCATGAAAAACACTAATAAGAGCATTTTGTCATCATATATATCATCAAAATAACATAAGAATGTGATTATTTAAGGCGTGATTATAGTCAAATTCACCTATTATCACTGAACCCAGTAGCTTTGGTTTGAATCTTGTATTTGTCTTAAAATAATTTATTAAATATATATAAATTATTAGTTTAGAACCCAGTAGCTTAAACCGATTAGAATCCCCAACCCATAAACTTGAAATCCTAGCTCCGCCTCTGAGAAGAAGGGTCGCATTCACGATGTAAATATTTAACATAAAAAGGGCAGCCCAGTGCACAAAGCATCCGGCGTTCACTGTAGGGTCAGCAGAAGGACTGCTTTTACAATGTAAATATTTAACATAAAAAGAGCAGCCCGGTGCACGAACTATCCCGCGTTCACGCACAGTTAGGAGAATGGTAGTGTTCGCGGTGCAAATATTTAACATAAGAAAAATAAAGTTAATTACCTTGCTCTGTCAATATAGGTTACCAATTGCTGCATCTTTTGCAACAACAAGGTTTGCATAACCAGTCATCTGATTAATATTGCGTGCAAAACCCTAAAATTAAAGTCGACAAAAGAAAATCAAAATGAAGAAAAGAAAAATCCAAAGGAGAAATTTTTTAATTTCCATCACCTATGGCATATGTTAACATTGATGTGTCTATTAAAGTCAGAAGATGAAAAGAAATACGACAACAACTAAGTCAAAAAAAATTGATTCTTAAATTTACCCTCCTTCAGTTAGGACAGGAACGAAAAAAGAGATGTTGCTTAAAACTTCCTAGCAGTTGTCCCACAAATATTATGATATATTTAAAATTACAAGTCTCATAAGTGTTATAGGCACACAAATGTTATACAGTATATTTACGATCACAAGTTTTAAAAGTCCATGCCTTTCTTAAACTCCATTCTGAGGCACACACACTAATTGAAAACGGGGAAATATATTTTATAGCCCCATCTACGGGTGTCAAATTTGGGAGGGGGGAGGGATTGGTTGGTTGGCTGATATTGGACGGGTCAAAATGGGTTGAGTTGGCGGGAGCTAGCTTTAATATATATATATATATATTTGTTTGTTTTCTTATGGTTATATATAACATATCAAATAAAATAAATATTTTTAAGATATTCCAACAAAGTTACTCATGGATCAATTTGAGCTAAAAATCAGCCAACTTTAACTGCACTGAGATAAGCTGTGTCCAGATGCGGAGCCAGAATTTAAAGTTTATGGGTTCTGAACTTGCAACCGTACCGATAACTCATTAGTTACTGTGTTCACAATTAAGTATTTATACATTAAATTTTCTAATACAAATACATGGTCTCAGCAAAAAAGTTACTAGGTTTGTCTAAACCCGTAGGTAACACTCTCCCTCCGTCCCTAACTGTGTCAAAATAGGTCGAGTTCAAGAAATGGGCGGGTCATTGACTTACCATCAAGATTTGTGAATCTCCAAGCTGAACAGTAGAAACATACTCAGCACTCTCTATCAGTTGAGGTAGCTGCAACAGTAATAGTCCAAGGAGAAGCATTTGAAACTGTACGTGTTTCATGGAAATTAGCAGCTGCAGATGAAACCACGACGCCGTTTTGGAACGCGTGCAATACCGCGATAGAGTTACAGTCCTCAAGAAAAATTGGGTGACCATCCATGATAATATTGCCTAGTGAAATTGATATGACATCTACACCATCAAAAATCGCGACGTCGAAAGTTTTGAGTAAATAAGAACAAGTGCACCAATTGAGCCAACATGCTTTGTAAATAGCTAATCTTGCTTTTGGGGCTCCCTCTCATAATGTCGCCAGTGCCGTCATTCAACGACACCGGTGCTCCCACGGCGGTGGACGCCGTGTGTATACCGTGACCAAAATCGTCACGGCCAGACATGTAATATCGATGATTTAATGAACTTATATGGCGGCCTTGCGCCTTCTCAAATCCTTGGTAATAATAACGAGCACCAATAATTTTGCTGTATACACAAATGAAATAGGAATACAAGTTTCCTTTGGTGTAGTATAATACGTGAGGAATAAATTTCTTAGTTAAAAATATATATAGCATGAATCACATATAATGGCGAAGCCATAAATTTCAATTTTGAACACTTTTTGCTAGCGTGGTATATAAGAGTGTTGAAAATTTATTTTTTGATTAATAATAAGTACTATAATATTTTACCCTATACAGTATAATAGGATATATGTTTTCGACAAAGCATGTACAATTGACTACGTATAGCTTCGTCCCTAATCACACACACGCATACACACGCTCAAGGTATATTAATATTATTAAACATCTTTCACCTTTTAAAGTCACGTAAAAATGGTACGTCATCGTGTCTTAATATTAGTCGCAAACTAAATTTATTTTAAAATATGACATTTTAGAAAAATAATACTTCTATATAGGAGCATTTTAGTTTTTTTTTTATATGTGGAAATTCACACATACTGCTCCAATTGGTATATAAATATTAAGTTAGACGTTTAAGAGAGATAAATGATAGTTTAGACAAATACTTTTATATTATTAAAGGTATCAAATACTTACAAGATAATGCATGAAAATCTTAAAAGACACACAATATTAAAAGGAAGATTGTGTGCGGAAATCTCAAAAGACAGATAATATGAACAGAAAACAGTACTAATTTCTTACCGAGTGCATTGAACATCGTCATCCCAACATCCACCCCTCCATCGTGATGGCACAGGTCCAAGTCCTTCCGCGCTAAAACTAGGTGCCTCGGGCCAAATTCCTGTCAAAAGATGAAAATAATTATGTTATGACATAGTTCTTTAAAATTCTATGAAAACAGTCACTAATGCTTGTATTAGGGTAAGCTGTCTATATCACGTCCCTAGTGTGTGGCTCTTCCGTCGACCCTGCGTCAACGCAAAATACCTTGTGCACTGAGTTATCCTTTATAGTTCTTTAAAATAATCAACATTAGAATTTAGACAAATTAAGCAGAACAAATTAAATATGACATATATAAATGCATACCAGAATCAATATCACCAACAATTACTTCATAGTCTCCTTGAATAGCAGTAGCACCAAATATACTATTGGCTGGGGCACCCAAAAAGTCCCAAGATCTCGTAGTTTGAAGGTAATAAGTTTGACTTTCGAAAACAGCAGCAACATACTCCTTTCCTTTAATTATATAAACATGTAGTAATAAATTATTCCAGTAACGCGATCGAGTTGTCTCAAACAAGAGAAAGAAACAAGCATAAAATCTTTTTTATAGATATTCTAAATATGCTCCCTATAATAACTGAATTCATAAATTATGGTCAACAAATAATACGAGCCGCCAGATACATCGGCCAAGGTTTCATGTCAAGTTTAACTTCTAGTACGAAACTATAGATATTGTGTCTTTTTATGACGCAAGTGCATATAATTTAAATTCATTAATAAATATAAATAAAAGACAGAGTAAAGAAACTTACTTGAGATTTCAGCTGCCTGCTTAGGTGTAAGCATTGCAGAAAATCCTCTAAAAGTTTTGTGATAGTGGTGAATAGTAGCATTACGAGCATGGTGTATACTTGAAAAACAAAAAATGCAATTTGTTAATTAATTAGGTTATCTATTTTAACTAAGAAAAAAATTAAAAATAAAACAGAAAATTAATATGAAATTTACCTTCCAATTACAGAGGCTAATATATCATGGTTAGAATCAATCACTGATTGCTCGGTCGGAAATGAGTGCTTGCCCATATAGACAATGTATTGCTACAAAATTAAGAAGAAAAAAAGAAAAAAAAAATAATTAGAAAACATATTTATGATTACATCAAAGGTTGAATTTGGTGGCTTCAATATTAAAAGTTTTTAATCAACAATAAATTTGTTATATTTTGAAATTATAGGTCCCAAATTTAATATTTTTTGAAGTTTTATGTGGTTTTTCATTATATATATCTATATTCTGTGTCTAATATATTGAGCTGCTCCATACGCCTCTGATTATATCTCATATCTCTTTTATGATGCCTAAAAATATATATCATTACTTTTATCTACATTATCAATATAGTTTAACCGGTTATAGAAAAAAAAAATACAAAATAAGAAAAGGGAAAAACTAGTTTAGCTTTTATTCGTTTTCTTACATGCCGTTTTTTTTAATTGTTGTTATTTAACATGCATCAGCCATTGACGCTTGAGTGAGGTTAAACTGCCCACATCATACTCCTTGGGGTGCGAACATTATACCCTGCCCCTTTTCCGATGCTTGCGTGAGGGTAAGCTGCCTACATCATACCCCTTGGGGTGCGAACATCATACCTCTTGGGGTGCGCCCCTTTTTTGATCATGCATTTTGCTTACATCACACCCCCTTGGGATGTGGCCCTTCCCTTGATCATGCATAAACGCAAGATGTTTTGTGCACCAGATTGCCCTTTTGTTGTTTAACGTGCATGAAAATTTCATAAGAAAGAAAAAGATATATAATAACCTTTTGACGATCCACACGTCCATTAGCAGCAAGAAAAGAAGAAACTAATTGCATGCAGAAAAGAAGACCCAAGATAGAAAGAGTCTTCATTTTTACTGTAAAAATTTGAAATATGCGAATGAATAATGGTGGAAGAAGTTAGCTTTTATTATTAGAGTTTAAGTTATATACGTCATCAAATTCTTACACTATCGGGTCACTTTTACCTGTTATATCACTAATATTAAAATAATCGCAATTTGAATATAACTTAAACTCCATTATTAGTCATAATTATCAAGTCATCAAGTTTTGGGTTTATTCTAATCCACGGAAAAAATGAAAGAGAAAAAGAAAATATATACGTTTATCAATTATCATAGATGTCACACATTTGGTATTTTTTGTTCTTACTACTTAAATAGATAAACAAAAAGAGACCCTTTGACTATTATTTCCAGATTATTGTTGTATTTTGTAAAATCTTGTTAATACTTAGCTTATAAATTGAATTAGGTTAGATAACTAGATGGAGGAAGTATAACACAGCAAACATTTAATATATCATTGTTCGCTGCTAATTGATTCATTAATTTGCTAACTAATTACTTGGACAAAAGAAATTGCATGTGGAGCTAATGCCGGCCTGTGATGACCCAAAAGGTCATCACTTGTTTTTAAATTAAATTCTGCGTTCCGAGGTCTTAAAAATCTCTTTTAACATTACCTCGATTTGCATGCGCAGTCCGGGCGCGTAGCCGGAAAGTCTATATGTGAAAATCTGTAAAAATAATAAATTTTGACTATAAAATGAATTTATTTGACTTCGATCAATGTTTTGGGTAAATGGATCCGGACCCGTGATTTGACGGTCCCAGAGGATCCGTAGAAAAATATGGGACTTGGGCGTATGCCCAGAATCGAATTCCGATGTCCCAAGTCCGAGAAATGAATTTTTAAAAGAAATTATTTTCTGAAAAATATAAAGGTTTTTGAAAGTAAAATGTTATGTGAAACCTGTTGTATCGGGCCCGTATGATCGTTCCGGAGCCCGGTATAGGTTCAATATGATTTATATGTGTTGTTGGTAAAGTTTGGTAATAAACAGAATCCATTTGAAGTGATTCGGACCTTAAATGCAAAATTTGATGTTTAAAGAAGTTTTGAGAAATTTCATTGATTTTGAGGTTTAATTCGATGTTCATGATGTTATTTTGGTGATTTGATTACACGAATAAGTCTGTAGGATGTTTTCGAGGCAGTGTGCATGTTTGGTTTGGATCCTCGAGGGCTTAGGTGAGTTTCGGATAGGCCACGGGATGCATTTCGAACTTAGAAAAACTGCAGATTTCTAAGTTGGTATATTAGGAATCTAGACTTCGCAAATGCGAAGCCTGACTTGCAAATGCGAAAGAAGTGGACTGGCAGCCTGAGTCGCAAAAGCGACTTCATCCTCGCAAAAGCGACTTCGCATTTGCGAACAGCCTCTCGCAAATGCGATAATGGCTGGAAGGCAGATGTATCGCAAATGCGACACATGTTTCGCAAATGCGAAAGTCCCAAAATTCCTGAAGGGTTCGCAAATACGAGCCCTGTTACGCAATTCCCGTAATAGCAGATGTCGGGGTTCGCAATTGCGAACCCTTGTTCGCAATTCCCGCATCTAAGACCTGCAACTTTTATACTTAGACGAATTTTAACCCATTTTCACATCTTTTGAAAGCACAAACTCCCTAGGGCGATTTTTCAAGAACAACTCTTCTTCCAAATCGATTGTAAGTTAATTTTAACTCATTTCCTTCAATCATTAACATCTTTTAACATGATTTCAACTCAAAATCAATAATTTTCATGGGAAAATTGGGTGTTCTGGGTAGAACCTAGGTTTTTCAAAAATTAGGGATTTGGACCTCGATTTGAGGTCCGATTTCAAAATAAATTATATATTTGGGTTCTTGGGGTAATAGGTAATCGGGTTTTGGTTCGAGCCTCGGGTTTTGGTTCGAGCCTCGGGGGCGATTTTTGACTTTTTGGATAAAACTTTGAGAAATCCATTTTCATGCATTCGAATTGATTCATTTAGCGTTTATTGATGTAATTAAGTAATTTGTGACTAGATACGAACGAATTGGCGGTGGAATATAGGGGTAAAGCTATAATTGAAACGTGAATTGTGTTCGTGGCATCGAGGTAAGTATTTGGTCTAATCTTAGCATGAGGGATTAGGAGTTGAGTCCTATTTGCTACGTAAAAATTATTGAGTACGACGTATAGGCATGGTGACAAATAGCTATACATTGGTGTCTAGCATGCCCGTGAGTCTTATATTGTGATTATCATGACTTTGTTGTATCTTTCATGCCTTGGTGATGGTTTCTATTTGTTGTGTAAAGTTTGTGGAAGGAATTGTGACCTATGAACATTAAGGAGCGTTGGTTCAGTTGTATAACGAATTGTGAAAGTGTAAGTGATAATTGAACCTCTAGAGCATTAGCTCGAGTTATGAAGTGAATTGTGAAGTAAAAGTGAGAAAGAGAAGAGCTTATTACGTTGTCACCCTTGCCGGGCAATTGTTGCTTTATTTGTTATCTCCCTTGTCGGGATGTTGAGGATTATTGATGTTGTTCCCTTGCCGGGACTAAATTGTTGAATTGTTGTTCCGTTACCACAATTCTTATTATAATTTCATTTATTCCCTTGCCCTATTGTTTGTGATTGCTGTGTTAAAGCACGAATGGTTATGCCGTGTATTGTTTTCGTGAGGAAAGAGTGTAAAGCACGAAGGGTGATGCCATGTATGATTGTGAGGAAAAAGTGTAAAGCATGAAGGGTGATGTCGTGCCGCACGATGTACCATTCCATGCCAATTATGTTGATTATATGGTGAGGAAAGAGAGTAAGAGCACGAAGGGTGATACCGTAAACATTTTCTTTATATGATTGCTTTGGTGAGGACGAGAGTAAAAACACGAAGGGTGATGCCGTGCATTTATTGATTTCTGATTCTTTGTTGATATCCGAGATATATATTGCTTCTTTCATTTACCTGTTGTCTTTCTATCCGGAAAGTGATATCTCCCCACAGCATGCTCCCCCTCCCATACTTGGCTGTTTATTTCCAAATTTCTCTTCCACTGTATATATTGAATTGCACAGGTTATTTGGTAGTCTGGTCCTAGCCTCGTCACTACTTCACCGAGGTTAGGCTAGGCACTTACCAGCACATGGGGTCGGTTGTGCTGATACTACACTCTACACTATGTGCAGATCCCGGAGCAGCTCCTAGACCGTAGTTTGGAGGCTACCTTCAGTCCACGTGGAGATCAAAGGTAGACCTGCAGGCGTCCGCAGGCCCTGGCGTCTTCCTCTATCCCTATTCCCTATTTTATTTTCCTTACATTCAGAAATATTGTATTGTTATTTTCTTCAGACTTTGTATGTAGAAAATCTTAGACCGTCTGTGACACTATGACACTAGGTTTTGGGTGGTTAAGGCTTGAGTAATTGTAATAGACACAGATTTTAGATATTTCATTGCTTTCTTCCGCTTAATTTAACTTTTCGTTTTTTATACGTTATCGCTTTATGTTTGATAAAAAGGAATAAATGGATAATGAAGTAATTAGTTTTAAAGGATTAGCTTTCCTAGCTCACACTAGTAGGTGCCATCACGACTCCCGAGCGTGGTAAATCTGGGTCGTAACAAGTTGGTATTAGAGCTCTAGGTTACATGGGTCTCACAGTTCACAGACAAGCTTAGTAGAGTCTGAGGGATCGGTATAGAGACATCTGCATTTATCCCCTAGAGGCTACAGAGTTAGGAAAAATTTCACATCTTTTTTTTCCTGTCATGCGGTTTGGTTTCCCAAATGCTGATTAAATTTCTATTTTGTTCTCTCGCAGATTCGAGAATGCGTGCTTCCTCATCCACTGACCACCAGCACGAGCCCCCAACAACAGCTCCCACGAGGGGTAGAGGGCAAGGACGAGGTCGTGCTAAAGGCCGAGGTAGGGGCAGAGCTTAGCCCATGGCAGCAACACCAGCAGCGGAGCCTCAGGTTGACTTTGATGATGAGGTTCCGTCCCCAGTAGTTTCGGTGGGGCCAGCTCAGGTCCCAAAGAGGTTTATTGCTACCCCAGTACTTTAGAATGCTCTGGTCCGTCTAGTGGGCCTTATGGAGAGTGTCACCGGTGCAGGCTTGCTTCCTGTAGCACCATCCATCTCTCAGGATGGAGGAGGAGCTCAAACTCCTGCTACTCGCACTCCGGAGCAGGTAGCTCCCCAGTTTTAGACTCCAGCAGTTCAACTAGTTGGAGCAATTCAGCCGGGTGTGGTAGCCCAGGCCGGTGATGGAGTAGCTATGTCTGCCGATGCTTTGTGGAGATTGGACATGTTTACCAAGCTCTTCACTACTACGTTTAGCGGTGAATTTTCTGAGGATCCCCATGATTATCTAGACAGCTGTCATGAGGTTCTCAGGAACATGGGGATAGTTGAGACCAATGGGGTCGATTTTGCTACTTTTCGCTTGTCTGGATCTGCCAAGACTTGGTGGAGAGATTATTTCTTGGCTAGACTAGCCGGATCGCCAGCTTTGACTTGGGAGAAGTTTACTCAGCTATTTTTGGAGAAGTTTCTCCCTATCACTCAGAGAGAGGCCTATCGGAGGTAGTTCGAGCGTCTCCGGCAAGGTTCTATGACTGTTACCCAGTATGAGACTAGATTCATTAACTTGGCTCTTCATGCTCTTATCATACTTCCCACTGAGAGAGAGAGAGAGGGTGAGGAGGTTCATTGATGGACTTATTCAGCCGATTCGTCTTCAGATGGCTAGGGAGACTGGGAGTGAGATATCTTTCCAGGAGGCGGCCAATGTGGCTCGGAGAGTCGAGATGGTTCTATCGCAGGGAGGTGGTCATGGGTCAGACAAGAGGACTCGTCATTCAGGCCGATTCAGTGGTACCTCATCTGGAGGTAGGGATTCGTATGGTAGAGGCCATCCTCCTAGGCCTTTTCAGTCGGCACTTCAGGTTTCTCACAGTGCTTCAGGCTGTGGCCCTCAAATGCAGTATTCTGATCAACAGTCCTACAGTGCACCACCAGCCCCTATCAGTACACCGCCGCTTTAGAGTTTTCGGGGTGGTTATTTAGGTTATCAGGGCCAGCAGTCTTAGTAGCCGAGGGCTTGTTACACTTGTGGTGACATGGGTCACATTGCTAGGTTTTACCCTCGAGCACCTAGTAGCTCTCAGCATCAGGGTTCCCGTGCCATGGTTCAGGCACCGAGTGTTCCACAGCCCGCCCAGCCAGCTAGAGGTGGGGGTAGAGGTGCTAGAGGTGGAGGTAGAGGTATTAGAGTGGAGCTCATGTCATGACTCAAAATCCACCGAGGGTCGTGGTGGCGCCGGACACCGCTGTCAGACAAGCCAGCCAAAATACTTAATTAACTTCCAATTTTTGTATTGTCTAAAATCATTTTTCTTTATACATTAAATGACGAATAATAAAATTTACAGAAATAACCGCGAAGTCTTTAACAAAACATAACATTTAATAATAAAAAAATCCTCCCAAAACCCGGTGTCACGAGTGCATGAACAATCTCTAAGAAATAATGTAATACAACAATCGTCCGGAATATAATATTGGACAAAAATAAATACAGAAAACTGAAAGAGACTCTGCTGGCTGCGGATCGCCTCGAGAAGTGCAGCTCACCTAAGTCTCCGTGTCATCCGTGCTGCTATGCCCAGTAGGCCACTAGATATGCATATGCATGTGCGACAAAAATGCACAGAAGTGTAGTATGAGTACGAAAACAACGTGTACCCAATGAGTATCCCGTCTAATCTCGAAGAAATAAAGACGAGATGGCGACTTCGACACTTACTAATGGTCCAATGATGATATATCCATAATATATTAAATCGTAAATTTTTATAAACATGATTATAATTCAATGGGTTGAAGCAAATAAATAATTCTTTCTTTTATTAGAAATCATTCTTTTTCATCATTTATACATATATTCTTAAGCCAGAAAAAGGCAGCAACAACTTCAATAAGTTTCAGGGCGAGCAATATAAGCATGCGCAAATCATGCCGAGGTCGACGACCCGCTCCAACAGAAATGTAAACTGTGCACTGTCGAGGGTCGAACGGCGTGAACCATAGATGCATCTATTTAATCTGCCGAGGCGTTCGGCCCGCTCCAAAATTAAACACAGACAGATAGTCAATCGGGAGTCCACACGGAGCAATTATCCAAAGAAAATAAATCCTCTTTTAACCATTTAAGAAAAATGAAGTTTAACCCTTTTAGAAATTTATTTACTAATTCAATGTGATTTAAGCAATTCAAGCTGTCAATAGTTCACAAATAGTCCAAGTATAACATGCTCTTAGGTCCTAAACTATCCGGACAATAGCATAATAGTAGCTACGCACGGACTCTCGTTATCTCGTGCGCACGTAGCCCCCACAAATATGAGCACATAACCAATTATTTTACCTATGAGGACAATTCCCTCTTACAAGATTAGAAAGGAGACTCACCTCGCTCCGAAGATCCATAACCGGCATTCCACGCCCTTCCGAAGACTCTAATTGATGCACAACGCTCCAAAACTAGCCAATGATTACGTAAATACATTATTATACGATAAACTACTCGTATTAATCCAATTTATAAAAATTCCTAACCCCGATCGAAAAGTTGACAAAAACGCCCTCGGGCCTACGTGCCCGGATTTCCAAAATTTTCAAAGAATACGTTTACCCACAGCTTCACGAACTCAACTATAAAATTTTCTCTAAATTTCATACCTAAAGTTGTGGTCAAAATCCAAGAATACTAATTTTCTAGATTTTTCCTCAAACCCCAAGTTTTCTACAAACTTCATGCTCAAATCCAGACATAATTGATGTATTTTACTCAAAATAGGTGGGGATATCTTACCTTGTCGTTGATGATAAAAAATCCCACTTGAAGCTCTCCAAAATTGCCCATGCCAAATGAAAAATGGGAGAAGAATGGCCAAATCCCGAATTTAAAACAACTCTCTGCCTCCAGCTAATTCCGCACCTGCGGCCTCCAGACCGCTTCTGCGGTTCTGCAGATTCGGTTCCAATACTGCATCTGCGGTCGTCACCATGCAGCCCCTCTTCCGCTTGTGCGACTCCACCACCGCAGGTGCGGTCCCATATCTGTGGCAAAATGACCGCATCTGCGGTCCCAGCTCTCCTTCACCAATCCCGCATATGCGACTTCTCCACCGCAGGTGCGGTCCCGCATCTGCGGAAACTGCATCTGTGGTCCCTTCTCTTCTAGCCCAAAACCGCATCTGCGGTTGAAGTACCGCATCTGCGGTCTAAAAACCGCAGATGCGGTTATGACAGCAACCTCAGCCTTCCAAAACTTCCACTTTCGATCCGTTAACCACCCGGAATCCACCCGAGGCCCCCGGGACCTCAATCAAACCTACCAACTAATCCCAAAATACGTTACGGACTTTCTCGAGGCCTCAAATCACATCAAACAACACTAAAATCATGAATCGATCTCCAATCCAAACTTAATGAACTTTAGAATTTCAAACTTCTATTTTCGATGTTTAAACCTACCAAATCACGTCCAATTGACTTCAAATTTTGCAGACAAATCATATTCAACCTTACGAACCTACTCCAACTTCCGGTATCAGATTCCGACCCCGATATCAAAAAGTCCACTTCTGGTCAAACTTCTCAAAAACCTTCAAATTTCTATCTTTAGCTAAATGGCTCCAAAATGACCTACGGACCTCCGAATTCACTTCCGATCGCGCTCCCAACTCCAGAATCACAATACGAAGCTACTCGCAGACTCAGAATCCCGAACGGACATTGATATCACTAAAATTCATTCAACTCAAACTTATGAAAGTTCTTTCAAAATGCTACTTTCCACAATATGCGCCAAAATGCTCCCGGGTCATCCAAAACCTGATCCGGGCATACGCCCAAGTCCGAAATCATCATACGAACCTACTAAAACCTTCAGATCCTGATTCTGAGGTCGTTTACTCAAAATCCAATCCTAGCTAATTCTTTCAACTTTAAGCTTCCGAAATGAGAATTCTCTTTCCAAATCAACTCTGAACTTTCCGAAATTCAATTCCAACCATGCCTATAAGTCATAACACCTGAAATGAATTTGTTCATGGACTCGGACCATTGAACAATGTGCTAGAGCTCAAAACGACCAGTCGGGTCGTTACAGCTCAGGCCGCTAGAGGTGGAGGCCAGCCAACAGCCAACCGTCCTAGAGATGTGGTTTAGTGTGGTGGGGCCCAGCCCCTATTTTATGCTCTTCCAGCCAGGACTGAGGCCGAGGCTTCCGATGTAGTTACTACAGGTAATGTTCTAGTTTGTAGCTGAAATGCTTTAGTTTTATTTGATCTAGGGTCTACGTACTCCTATGTGTCATCTTATTTTGCATCGTATCTGGTCATGCCTAGTGATTTTTGAGTGCTCTTGTGTATGTGTCTACACCGGTGGGTGATTGTATTGTGGTAGATCGAGTCCATCATTCATGTATAGTTGTGATTGGAGGTCTTGATACTCATGTAGATTTACTTCTTCTGGATATGGTTGATTGCGATGTCATATTAGGGATGGACTGATTATCACCTTACCACGCTATCTTGGACTGTCATGCCAAGACTGTGACCTTAGCCTTGCCGGGTTTGCCTCGTTTAGAGTGGAGAAGGACTCCTGGTCATTCTACCCGTAGTGTTATAGCTTATGTGAAGGCTCGAAATATGGTCGAGAAGGGGTGTTTGGCCTATTTGGCATATGTTTGTGATTCTAGTGCCGAGATTCTTTCTAATTATGTGCCCATTATTTGTGAGTTGCCTGAGGTATTCCTTCAGACCTGCCGGGTATGCCACCCAACAGGGATATTGACTTTTGCATTTGATTTGGCTCCGGGCACTCAGCCCATTTCTATCATGTCGTATCGTATGGCCCCGCCGGAGTTGAAAGAGTTGAAGGAGGAGTTGCAAGACTTGCTTGAAAAGGGTTTCATTAGACCTAGTGTGTCACCTTGGGTGCGCCGGTGTTGTTCGTAAAGAAGAAGGATGGATCGATGCGGATGTGTATAGATTACCGGTAATTGAACAAGGTTACAATCAAGAATAAGTATCCGCTGCCGAGGATTGATGATTTGTTCGATCAACTTCAGGGTGCCATGGTATTTTCAAAGATTGACTTGAGATCTGGCTACCATCAGTTGAGGATTAGGGCATCCGATGTCCCTAAGACATCTTTCTGCACTCGGTACGGGCATTATGAATTCTTGATGATGTCATTCGGGTTGACAAATGCCCCAGCAGCTTTTATGGATTTGATGAACCGAGTGTTCAGACCCTACTTGGATTCGTTTGTGATAGTCTTCATTGATGATATTTTGATATATTCTCGCAGCCGGGAGGAGCACGAGCAACATCTTAGAGTGGTTCTTCAGACTTTGAGGGATAGTCAGTTGTATACTAAGTTCTCGAAGTATGAGTTCTGGTTGAGTTCAGTTGCATTCTTGGGTCATGTGTTGTCAGCAGAGGGTATTCAGGTTGATCCGAAGAAGATTGAGGCAGTCAAGAACTGGCCTAGACCAGCATCAGCTATAGAGATCCATAGTTTATTGGGTTTGGTAGGGTACTATCGTCGGTTCGTAGAAAGGTTTTCATCTATCGCAGCCCCGATGATCAGGTTGACCCAGAAGGGTGCTCAGTTCAGGTGGTCGGACAAGTGTGAGGCGAGCTTTCAGAAGCTCAAGACAGCTTTGACTACGGCACCAGTGTTGGTTTTGCCCACAGGTTCAGGCCCATATACAGTTTATTGTGATGCATATCGTATTGGACTTGGTGCATTATTGATGCACAATGGTCATTGCCTATGCTTCATGGTAGTTGAAGATTCATGAGAAGAACTATTCGGTTCATGATTTGGAGTTGGTAGCCATTGTTCACGCATTGAAGATCTGGAGGCATTATCTGTATGGCATGGCGTACGAGGTGTTCACGGACCACAAGAGTTTGCAGTGTTATTTCAAGCAAAAGGAGTTGAATTCGAGGCAGAGAAGGTGGTTGGAGCTGTTGAAAGACTATGATAACACTATCTTATATCATCCCGGAAAGGCCAATGTGGTGGCTGATGCCTTGAGTAGGAAGTCAGCGAGTATGGGAAGCCTAGCTTATATTCCAGTTGGTGAGAGACCGCTTGCTTTGGATGTTCAGGCTTTGGCCAATCAGTTCGTGAGGCTGGATGTTTCTGAGCCCAGTTGTGTGTTAGCTTGCACAGTCGCTTGTTCTTCATTATTGGAGCGTATCCGAGATCGGCAGTATGATGATCCCCATTTATGTGTCCTTAGAGATACGGTGCAGCACGAAGGTCCCAAGCAGGTTACCTTGGTTGATGATGGAGTTTTGAGATTGCATGGTCGAATTTGTGTGCCTAATATAGATGGTCTTTGAGAGTTGATTTTAGGTACTATATTCATCTGTGCGCTGTAAAGATGTATCAGGATTTGCGGCAACATTATTGGTGGAGGAGAATGAAGAAGGATATCGTTGCATATGTGGCTCGGTGTTTGAATTGTCAGCAGGTTAAGTACGAGAATTAGAAGCCTGGTGGTTTGTTCTAGAATATTGGGATTCTTGAGTGGAAGTGGGAGCGTATCACTATGGATTTCGTTTTTGGACTCCCACAGATTCAGAGGAAGTTTGATGCAGTGTGGGTTATTGTTGATAGGTTGACCAAGTCAGCACATTTTATTCCTATGGCAGTCTCCTATTCTTCCGAGAGGTTAGCTGAGATCTATATCTAGCAGATTGTTCGTCTTCATGGTGTGCCCGTGTCTATCATTTCGGATCAAGGTACGCAGTTTACCTTACATTTCTGGAGAGCAGTTCAGCGAGATTTAGGCATACGGGTTGAGTTGAGCACAACATTTCATCCTCAGACGAACTAGCAGTCCGAGCAGACCATTCAGATTTTGGAGGATATGCTCCGAGCCTTTATCATTGAATTTGGAGGCTTGTGGGATCAATTTTTGCCTTTAGCAGAGTTTGCTTACAACAACAGCTACCAGACGAGTATTCAGATGGCTCCTTATGAGGCCTTATATGGTAGGCGATATCGGTCTCCGGTTGGATGGTTTGAGCCGGGAGAGGCTCGGTTGTTGGGTACGGATCTGGTTCAGGATGCCTTGGACAAGGTCAGGATTATTCAGGATAGGCTATGTACAGCTCAGTCCAGGAAAAAGAGCTATGGTGACCGCAAGGTTCGTGATTTGGCATTCATGGTCGATGAACGGGTATTGCTTCGAGTGTCGCCTATGAAGGGCGTGATGATATTTGGGAAGAAGGGCAAGCTTAGCCCTAGGTTCATTGGCACTTTTGAGATTCTTGACCGAGTGGGAGAGGTGGCTTATAGACTTGTGTTGCCGCCGAGTTTATCAGCCGTGCATCCAGTATTTCATGTGTCCATGCTTCGAAAGTATCACAACGATCCCTCCCACGTGTTAGATTTCAGCACTGTCCAGTTGGACAAGGACTTGTCTTATGAGGAGGAGCCGCTAGCTATTTTAGACTGGCAGGTTCGTCAGTTGAGATCTAAAAGTTTTCCTTCTGTTCGTGTTTAGTGGAGAGGTCAGCCTACAGAGGCATCGACCTGGGAGTCCGAGTCCGATATGCGGAGCCGTTATCCCCATCTTTTTCCTGTCTCAGGTACTTCCTCCTTCTGTCCGTTCGAGGACGAACGGTTATTTTAAAGGTGGAGAATGCGATGACCCAAAAGTTCATCACTTGTTTTAAAATTAAATTCTGCATTTTAAGGCCTCAAAAACCTCTTTTAACATCACTTCGATTTGCGTGCGTAGTCCGAGCGCATAGTTGGAAAGCCTATATGTGAAAATCTGTGAAAAATAATAAATTTTAACTATAAAATAAATTTATTTGACTTCGGTCAACGTTTTGGATAAACGGATCCGGACCTGTGATTTGATGGTCCCGGAGGGTCTGTAGGAAAATATAGGATTTGGGCGTATGCCGGAATCGAATTCCGATGTCCCAAGTCCGAGAAATAAATTTTTAAAAGAAATTATTTTTCTGAAAAATATAAAGGTTTTTGAAAGTGAAATATTATGTAAAACATGTGTTATCGGGCTTGTATTATGGTTTCGGAACCCGGTACAGGTTCAATATGATTTATATGTGTTGTCGGTAAAGTTTGGTGAGAAACGGAATCCATTTAAAGTGATTCAGACCTTAAATGCAAAATTTGATGTTTAAAAAAGTTTTGAGAAATTTTATTGATTTTGAGGTTTAATTCGATGTTCATGATGTTATTTTGGTGATTTGATTACATGAATAAGTCCGTAGAATATTTTTTAGGTAGTGTGCATGTTTGGTTTGGAGCCCCGAGGGGTCGGGTGAGTTTTAGATAGGCCACGGGATGCATTTCGGACTTAGAAAAACTGCAGATTTCTCAGCTGGTGTATCAGGTCTGCAGGCTTCGCAAATGCGAAAGAAGTGGACAGGCAGCCTGAGTCACAAATGCGACTTCATCCTCGCAAAAGCGACTTCGCATTTGCGAACAACCTCTCGCAAATGCGATGATGGCTGGAAGGCTAATGTATCGCAAATGCGACACATGTTTCGCAAATACGAAAATCCCAAAATTCCTGAAGGGTTCGCAAATATAAGCCCTGTTCCGCACTTCCCATAATAGCAGAGGTCGGAGCTCGCAATTGCAAACCCCTCTTCGCAATTCCCACATCTGAGACCTGCAACTTTTATACTTAAACAAATTTTAACCCATTTTCACATCTTTTCAAAACACAAACTCCCTAGGGCGATTTTTCAAGAACAACTCTTCTTCCAAATCGATTGTAAGTTAATTTTAACTCATTTCCTTCAATCATTAATATCTTTTAACATGATTTCAACTCAAAATCAATAATTTTCATGGGAGAAATTGGGTGTTTTGGGTAGAACCTAGGTTTTTCAAAAATTGAGGATTTGGACCTCGATTTGAGGTCCAATTTCAAAATAAATTATATATTTGGGTTCGTGGGGGAATGGTTAATCGGGTTTTGGTTCGAACCTCGTGTTTTGACCATGTGGTACCAGGGGCAATTTTTGACTTTTTGGGTAAAACTTTGGTAAATCCATTTTCATGCATTCGAATTGATTCATTTAGCGTTTATTGATGTAATTAAGTAATTTGTGACTAGATACGAGCGAATTGGCGGTGAAATCAAGGGGTAAAGCTATAATTGAAATGTGAATTGTGTTCATGGCATCGAGGTAAGTGTTTGATCTAACCTTAGCTTGAGGGATTAGAAGTTGAGTCTTATTTGCTATATAGTAATTGTTGAGTACGGTGTATAGGCATGTCCACGAGTATCTATACGTTGGTGTCTAGCATGCCCGTGGGTCTTATATTGTGATTATCATGACTTTGTTGTATCTTTCATGCCTTGGTGATGGTTTCTATTTGTTGTGTAAAGTTTGTGGAAGGAATTGTGACCTATGAATATTGAGGAGCATTGGCTCAAGTTGTATAACGAATTGTGAAAGTGTAAGTGATAATTGAACCTCTAGAGCATTGGCTCGAGTTATGAAGTGAATTGTGAAGTAAAAGTGAGAAAGAGAAGAGATTATTATGTTGTCACTCTTGCCGGGCAATTGTTGCTTTATTTGTTATCTCCCTTGCCGAGATGTTGAGGATTATTGATGTTGTTCCCTTGCCGGGACTAAATTATTGAATTGTTGTTCCCTTGCCGGAATTCTTATTATTTTAAATATTTTATTATTTTCTTCCGCTTAATTTAACTTTTCACTGTTTATATGTTATCGCTTTATGTTTGATGAAAAGGAATAAATGGATAATGAAGTAATTAGTTTTAAAGTATTGACTTGCCTAGCTCACACTAGTAGGCGCCATCATGACTCTCGAGGGTGGAAAATCTGGGTCGTGACACTGCCAATTATTTTCTTATAGGTTTATGAATATGAGAGGGTAAACTACTGATATTCATTATTCTTGGAGGGGAGCCTTGACGTAACAAGTAAAATTGTTGTCATGTGACCAGGAGATAATGGGTTCGAACTGTGGAAACAACCTCTTACAGAAATGCAGGGTAAGACTGCGTAAATAGACCCTTGTGATCCGACCCTTCCTTAAATCCTGTGCATAGTGAGAGCTTAGTACACCGGGCTACCCTTTTTTATATGTTTAGTATTAGTTTCAAGTTTATTCAATTTTTCCTTTAATGTGTGTTCTAAAAATCACTGTGTAATTACTAGGATGAATAATTCTTGGTTAGTAACTATAACTAGTTAACTGCACAACCTAATAATTGCACAATATAGTAATTACAAAACTAGGCTTGTTTGTCATAACATCATTATAGAGTAATTCTCAATGTTATAGTTCTCTTTCAATTACACACAATTCCACACTGACCAACTAATTACTTGACCAAACAAACAATCCAACATTGTGTTGTTACTTCCGGTTACACCCAAATCTAATTACATGGTGGTTTCCCAAATAGGTTCTTGGTAGTAGTCTTTTTATTTTATAATATGCTTTTATTTTAAATTTTAATCTTTCTTGGTTTACATAGTTTAAGGAAATGAAATTTTAGTTCTTACAGTTTATTTCTCCTTGAACATTCTCCATCCAATAATTCAGCACTACCTTCAGCTCTTATTTACAAACACATACATATTATTTAAAGGCATAAAAGGAAGCTCCTATCATTTGTTGAGGTGTTGTCAAATACCAGGTTTTCTATTCCGTGGTGAAATATGATAGATATATAATACAGTCAAACCTCTTTTATAACATCTTCGTCTTTTCCCGCCATTGTTTGACTATTATAGTGAATGACTGTTATACACCTAAAACAACATTTAAGTTTAATACAATAATACCAATGTATCTTTCCTATACAACTATTCATGAAACAGTAGCCTCATGCCTACAATCAGCGCGCTCTTCATCTTCACTAAGAAGTTGGTACCTTTGATCTGCATTTGCTTCTTCTATAGCTGGTGCGCTAACAGGATCCTTCGCGCTGTTGATGAACAAAGAAATGGTACTAGCTATATTTAGTAACTCGTCGAGTCAAGAACTATAAATAGATCACTAATCCAAAGCTACTTATTACAGTAATATATTTCACTTATGAAACTTTTCAACAATATAGTGTAGCAACCCAATGCGATACTGCCTTTTCCATTTATTTTTTTTGATTCTTAGGTTCGTGGCATTGTCTTCCTGATGTATGTGGTTGTTATTGTTCCATTGCCTCTTTTTCATCTCCTTGTGCCGAGGGTCTTTCGGAAACAGCCTCTCTATCCCGGGGTAGGTGTAAGGTTAGCGTACACACTACCTTCCCCAAATCCCACATGTGGAATATTACTAGGATGTTGTTGTAGTGTAGCAACCCAGTGGTGCATTTTAATTAGAAAAGAGGACATTGCAGAATGCTCTATATTTTTTGGGTAGGTTTTTACAAGAAATCTTTAACTTCCAAAATAGCAGGTAAGAATGATGAAATCATCAAATAGAGCAAACAACTTTATTTCTTAAACAAGGGAAAAACTTCAACTCATTTTGCTTCATAGGGAAAAGGGCCAAATTTATCCCTCTATTTTCAACTGCTGTCTCCATTTAACCTCTATTATAATATCGAGCCAAACTAACTCCGCCGTTAGAAACCTTTTCAAAGTTACCCTAGCCATTGGGGGAGGGTGGGGGGGGGGAATAATTTTGAAAAGTTTGCTAACGGCAGGGGGAAATTTGGTTAGATAGTATAACAGAGGTTAAATATATACAATATCCGAAAGTAGAAAGATAAATTTGACCCTGGATATACTTTCTTTCTGGATTTCAAAGCATGTCATTAGTTTTTCTGTTTACATGTTGGTATAAATTTTGCAGTCGGTTGTGCAATTTCCTGCATCCATGTTTAATGTAATAATATGATAGTTTATAATCATGAGACGAGAGAACGAATATAAAGTGCAGGACATACGTTTTTGAGTATATGATCAGCCCCGTAACCACAAGTGCAAAAGCTACGAAATACAGCCATTCAACCTGCAAATTATCAATTAGGAGCGATCAGCACAGGGTATATTAAGAAAACTAGAGATAGATACGGCTGAAACCATCGAAAATCAAATGAGCGAAGAGAATGGATAAAAACTTACCTTCTGCTTGTAGAAAAATGTTCTGATAACAACTGCCCACACATCAGATGTGAGTAGAGATAGATTAAACAAAGTTGATCCACTCATCTGTATTCATATTATCCTTCTGTTAGAGTTGATAACGAGATCACATGTTTCGGTTTTAGAAACATGTTAAGTGATTTCAATTAATCCCTTATCCCAGGAGTAAAAGAAAATTCAACAACAGTAACAAAAACAACAACAACTACACCTCAAGTCCAAGGCAGTTGGGGCCGGCTATATAAATACTCGCTATCCATTTGGCTCAATTTGGTCCGATTTCATTTCAGTATTCGATAATTTGGGGTTTCTTTAATACTAGAAGTTCTCTATTATTGGCGTCGGGTGCTTAACATTGATATACTTTATCCCATTACAGTAATGAGATTATACTTTGTAGTTTGATTATAGTTATACTTATCCTAATAATATACAGTAATAAAGTGAATATTTGGATTGGATAAAATACAACTGTAATCCGGCTTTGTTCCACATGTATATTTTAAGTTACAAATTATGTCCAATATAGAATCATGAACAAGATATCTAACAACAAATACAAAGACAGTGTCACAATCCTTGTGTAACTTGTCTGCAAATGAAATGACATCTATGAATCAAACCTATAGCAACAGTAGTCGTTGGAACTATGTAAGTGGAAGTTTTACCTTAAGAAGAAAGGGAACCAAGGTGTAGAACATAAAGCTTGCAGTCGCGTAACCAAAGAAGGCTAATATCTGGAAGAAAAAAAAAACAGAACAATAATGTCACATCGGATAATAGGATCTTTTTCTTTTCCTTTGGAAAAAAAAAAGGAACAACTTTTTTGATGACCGAGAAATCCGTTCTGTGCCAACCCTTAGGACCAACCGCAGCTTATGAAACTCGAGGATAATGGACCCATCCCTCTACTCTTCTCCATTTAAATGCCGGGCTTAGTTCGCATGGCACAAGGCTCGAACCTGTGACCTATATCACAAGTCCCTCAACCTTTGTCACATGAACTAAGCCCTAGCTATTCAGTTCTTATTAAGAGATCAAATGAGTAAAAAGCATTTTAATGCAACAGAAAGAAGAAAATTGGACAACAGAAAGGTTAAATCATGACTCCATTTTTACAGTAACAGCCCAGGTTTTCATGAGATATTCTAACGAAACACAGAAGAAATTTTCTTTTAAGAAAGAAGAAAAACACAGAAAAATGAGAAGCAAGAACGACATAGGGGGGCAAAAATAAGAACGCACGATTTTAAGTCACTTACAATCTCTGCAGACCACTTGACTGATTCCAGACTCTTCCTTTCCAAGATTGGTCTGAAAATGAAAATTTGTACATTTCATAGTTCCCCAGCTATATGAAATACACCTTATGAAAAAATAGTTTTAGGTAGAAAGGATACATCTCAATTATAGTAACAAGCAACCCGAAAAGACCAATCATGGAAACCACTTCAATACGATCTTTCTTTTTGACACAAAACTCCTGCATTAAAGTGGATTGTAGTAAATGTACCATAAAATTTTGATAAGAAGAGATGCATAAGTTAATGTTTAGAGTTGCAATCAGGTAGAAGGGAGAAATTTAGAAATAAAAACAAAAGAATACACCAACCTCACCGACGTTACTCATTGCAAAGAAAAGTGTCCCAATGATCACAAATATATCGCCAAGAAGAGGTTTTGAACCACCTGCAAATGAAAATGACCAAAGTCCTCAAAAAAAATTAACACTTTCTAAAACGGTACACTCTTTCTGTTCTACTCAAGATACGAAGTGCTTTCAAGAACTCAAGGAAACATGGAAAGGTACGTTGACAAAAGATGATATACAACATTAAAATGGTCCATTTACTACACCTAAATGAACTATTTAGGAAACAGACAGTCTCACCTCC
This sequence comes from Nicotiana glauca, assembly GCA_026770625.1. Taxonomy (NCBI): domain Eukaryota; kingdom Viridiplantae; phylum Streptophyta; class Magnoliopsida; order Solanales; family Solanaceae; genus Nicotiana; species Nicotiana glauca. The sequence goes on along the minus strand of MU762165.1, from coordinate 28,918 downwards.
ACTACTCGCCTTAGCATCCGACAGAAGCACAAGTCCGAGACCAGCTAAACATACTGCTGCACCCAAGAATTGCCACGGAGAATATCGTGTACCCAAAACTAACCATGTCAGAAGTATCACCCAAGCTATTGTCCAGCAATCCAGTATCGTCACACTGGTGATTGACGAGTATTGATATGCTTTATTTACTGCAATACATTTATCGGAAGTTAATTTCATATTCTGGATAATTATGGCTATATTAAAGTTCTAAGATCCTACAATAAGATATGAAATTATTATGGGAAAACTTTCCACTACATATTTTCAATCATAATACAGCTTGCTGCAACAGACAAGCTCCAGGTCCACTGAGCCAGAGGACTAAATGTGCCATGAAAGAAGAATAACCATTCCATCAGATTATGGTAGGGGAGCGTATGTTGTGCTTTAGACTTCACTATATATAGTTCTCATTATGTGAATTATAGCTCTTTAGAGAGGGGAAAAGAGGGGAAAAAAACAGGCATCTATTATAAATCTCTGCAAACATTTTAAGAGACATGATTGTAATACATAGTGGCAAATTTTCCTATATCACTTGGACATTGCACCGAAGATCTGAACTTGCCTATTTCCAGAACTCTTACAACAAAAATTTTGATATACCACCTAATTTGCAGCTAAGTAGATTATTGGTATAAGATAGCTACACATGCACCGAAAATCTGCACTTCCTCTAAACCTAAGTTGCAACCGAATTTCATAAACAGAAAGAAATTTAATGATGTCTATTGCATAATAGATGGTAGTTCACTTCCACGTCCAAGAGTTTACTAAAGCTATATCCGCAACGTAGTGAGCTGAGTAATGGTTCAAGATTTCCTATTATAGTGCATTATAAAGCCTTAGAATAATGTATGCAAAGCAAAGTAATGTCCATCTTCTTACCAAGAAAATTTCCCTGGACATCAGCAAAGCCTAAAAGGGCATACCAATACCACGGAATCTGCAAGCTTAAAACAACATTCAATTCACAATCATTACGTAAAATCAAATGCTAAATACACTATAAACAGATATATCTCTCTAAAATATGACTTGCTTATGGAAAATTGCCACGACGAGAAAAATACTAAAAATACAACAACAACAAACAACCCAGTATAATCTCACTTAGTGGGGTCTGGGGAGGGTAGTGTGTACGCAAATCTTACCCCTAACCTAGGGTAGAGAGGCTGTTTCCAAATAGAGCCCCGGCATCCTTCCCTCCAAGAACTTACCGCCTTGCTCTTGGGAGACTCGAACTCACAACCTCTCGGTTGGAAGCGGAGGTTGCTTACCATCAGAGCAACCCCTCTTGTCTTAAAAGTACTAAAAATATGCTCAATAAAATCCAGGCAATCACTTTGGCTTTCACGAATCAAATATCAGTATTTATAGTAAGATTAATAACAAAATACCCCTAATTTCTGCCGCCGGTAAATCATGATGCCTCCATACACCAATGCTAATGCTGTATAAGAAAAGAATGACAGGGAAAGTGGAGTATTTGCACCTACAAATGCAGCCAAAGAATACAAATAAAATCAAACTGCTTCTCAGCATTCAATTTCTTTCACA